>WNWK01003567.1:0-84469 GCA_009830355.1 Cherax destructor
TTAAAAATATTAAAAGATAAGTACAATTTTTAGCAAATAAGGTGATTAATAGTAATTATAAATTCTAAGCAAGTAAGCTGATAAAAATATATAGGTATGTGGGTTGAAAAATGGGCACAAGTAAAAATTGTATGTATTTAAAAATAAAAGTAAAACTATTTGTCAAAATATTCATCAGAGGATAGACAAATACTTAAATGAGGTAGATGGGCAAAACATACACTACACTATACGTAGGGGTTTGGTATTGGACATTGTGTTTATACAGTCTCTGTTATATTTGCATCCCTAAGGAATCTTGATAGTTCATTCTCATTTGTGATAGTATACAACTGACCTACACTTGTTATTTTCACTAGAATTTTTCCATCCCGGGTGAAACATTGGTGGATTTTATCATTATTCTCTCGCTTAAGTCTTCTGATTCTATACCAGAGGTTCTGACGTTTTTTGGTCAGACACTCATTAATGAATACTTGTTTCCTGGCTTTAATAGATGATCTAATTAGATCTGTTTTCCCGTCATGTGTGGTGAATCTAAGCATAACACTTTTTCTACCATGGGAACCTAGTAATCGTGCTTCTTTTATATCTGTCACTGGTACATTTACGTTTATTTGATCTTTGATGATCTGTAAAGTAATGTCTTTACTGTTTCCTTGGGTCATATCACTGGGAAAGAATGGACTGTTCACTATTACTGCATCTGATAACTTATCTTGCTCGGTTTTGTCCTCTTGTAGTGCAAGGTAGTCATTAAACTCAATTACTCTTGTAGTGCAAGGTAGTCATTAACCTCAATTACTGGGAATGCTTGAAGTTCCTAAACCTGTACTCCCTAGAATGCAGGCGTTAGAGATACTACATTATTAAATACACTTGGAAAATTCTCGAGGGATTAGTACCAAACTTGCACATGAGAGTCACTCCCTACGAAAGTAAAAGACTCGGCAGACGATGCAACATCCCCCCAATGAAAAGCAGGGGTGCCACTAGCACGTTGAGAGACAACACAATAAGTGTCAGAGGCCCAAGACTGTTCAACTGCCTCCCAGCATACATAAGGGGGATTACCAATAGAACCCCTGGCTGTCTTCAAGCAGGCACTGGACAGGCACCTAAAGTCGGTACCTGACCAGCCAGGCTATGGTTCATACGTTGGACTGCGTGCAGCAAGCAGTAACAGCCTGGTTGATCAGGCCCTGATCCACCATGGGGCCTGGTCACAGACCGGGCCGTGGGGGCATTGACCCCCAGAACTCTCACCAGGAACTCTCTCCAGGCAAGCGTTTCACAACAACTTACACCTAATTCTCTTTGCTGACGACATGACTTTTGTCATCTCTCACCCAAATCTAGCCTCACTCAACACCATTGTTAATGAAGAACTCACAAAAATAGTAACCTGGTTGACCGTCAATAAACTTACACTTAATATAGACAAAACCTTTACATTTTGTTTGGGAGTAGAGCAAGTGAGGTCCAGCTAAACATTATGCTTAACAACACCCTTATTGCTAAACATAATGAAGGAAAATTCCTGGGTCTACACCTTGAAAACAACCTGAAATTCAACACCCATATCCAATACATAACAAAAAAAGTTTCTAAAACAGTTGGCATCCTGTCAAAGATACGTTACTATGTACTACCACAAACAGCACTACTTACACTATAGTATTCACTGATCTACCCATACCTCACCTTTGCTATTTGTGCCTATGGTTCCATAACAAAAAAAAAACTAAAATCAGTAATAACACAACAAAAAGCCGCAGTGTGAATGATGACACAATCCACTGCTAAACAACACCCCCCCCACTCTTCAAAGCCCTAAACCTACTCACTATACAAAACATTCACTCGTATTATTGTACAACTTACATTTACAAAACAATCAATTCTAATATAAACCCCGACCTGAAACGCTTTCTTGACAGTTGCCATAGGACTCATAGACACAACACTAGGCACAGAAACCTCTATGATATTCCCCATGTCAGGCTAAATCTTTTCAAAAACTCACTGTACATAAAAGGACCCAAAATCTGGAACTCTCGGCCAGAAATCTCCAGAATCACTGGCTCAGCTAGCATTTTTAAAACTACAGTTAAAAAATGCCTTATCTCCTTAACCTGTCCCAGCCTATCATAAATACATAGTATGCAAAAACTATACATGCATTTGCTCAATATCATGAACATAGGTAAAACTCTCATCAGTATAATTAATATATGTATACTTACTCTCAATATCTGTATTCATCTCAAATGTTAATCACTCCATTGTGGCCGCCTAAGGTTAATAATGAAATTGTATGTCTTCTCTACAAGACTTATTTAACCTATAGCATAATAGAATACTCAATTCTCTTGTATTCATTGTAACTCGTCTAATGATCTTATGTACTGTTATTGCCTTATTAATCGTAAGTTAATTTTAAATTTACCTGAAATGCTTTGCATATAAAGGGGCTTTTGGCATGTACACCCAATTATTATATCCCTTTGTATAAATGTATCATGTCAAAATAAAATATTATTATTAGTACAGTGGTACCTCGAGTTACGATATTTTTTCGTTCGAGAATGCTGTTCAAGTGCCATTACCAAACAAATTTATCCCCATAAGGAATAATGTAAAATAGACTAGTCCTTTTACACTCCCAAAAATATACCTACAAAAGCATTTAAAAAAATAAACTTACATAAAAGGGCGATTTTGGGGACCATCGTAACTCGAGGTACCACTGTAGTATTATTATAGTCTTACCTATGTTCACTTTCAACTTTCTCCCTTTATTATTATTATTATTATTATTATTATTTATGGAGCTTTTTGGATGCATTGTTTAGATACATTGTATATTATGAAATTCTGCAAATTATTAATTACTTTACAGTTTTATGTTTTATTTACTGTATCTGTATTGAAATATTGGTGGGTGGGTGGGGGGAATATGGGATCTTTATTATTTTTTTTTTTCAAATTAAACATAGGAGTTTGTTATGGATACAGTATCACATAAGGTGGCATGCTGATGGGTAAAGAAAAAATTGTGTACTTGGAAATACGCAGTCTCAGGTTTTTCTGTGGATTATGAGTTTCCTTGTTGCTATGTTTATATTGGAATGTACTGTTGTTGTATTTTATCACATGTATTGCTGTCACATATCACATGTATTGTTGCCACATATCACATGTATTGCTGCCACATATCACATGTATTGCTGCCACATATCACATGTATTGTTGCATCATATCACAAGTATTGCTGTTACATATAGTAAAGTTTATTTCATTGCAGATTGCAGATTACATAGGTATCGGTAGTTACAATGTAAATTGAGTGCAAGGAGAGCCACTGACATGCCATGGCATTAGGGGCAGCTTATTCTATTCCTTAAAGACTATGTACTTAATATTAGAGAAATTTATTGAGTTTATTCTAGTTAAAAATTATTTTCAAAATTACAATATGATGAAATTTTACTGTTTAAATTATTATATAATGATATTAGATTGTTACAGGTGTTAAGATTCTTGAATGATAATATGGAATTGAGATTATCTTAAGGAAAATAACATTGAGCATTTTTGACATTAACTTATAATATGAATAGGGGTAACATAATAGTAACATATTATTAAGAATTGAGATTATCTTTATAAGAATTGAGATTTTAGGAAAGTAATAATGAGCATTTTCAAAGTAGTTTATAGTATGATCATTTAGTTTTGGGTGAGTAGGTGGTTTTTGAGTTGAGTCTTAAATTGATTTTCAGACAAGATTATCTTAATATTTACTGGTAATGAATTCCAGATTCTGGGGCCCTTTATGTGCATAGAATTTTTACATAGGTTGATATGAACACAAGGTATATCAAAAAGTGATCTGTGTCTTGTGTTGTGGTCATGGGTCCTATTGAAGTTGGTGAGGAGAATTTTGAGCAGAGGGTTTATATTAGAGTGTAAAGTTTTATATATGTAGTAGATACAAGAGTAAGTATGAATGTTCTTTACGGTGAGTAGTTTGAGACTTTTGAATATTGGTGGAGTATGCTGTCTAGAGTGGGAATTTGTTATCATTCTGACTGCGGCCTTTTGTTGTGTTGTGAGTGGTCTAAGGTGATTTAACGTTGTTGATCCCCATGCACAGATTCCATAGGTGAGATACGGGTAGATAAGTGAATGATATAGTGCAAGGAGAGCTGATTGTGGTACATAATAGCGTATCTTTGATAATATGCCTACTGTCTTCGAGATTTTCTTGGAAATTTGTTGTATATGTGTTTGGAATTTAAGGCTACTGTCAAGGTGGATTCCTATCACATATACTGCTGTTGTATATCATATGTATTGCTGTCACATATCACATATACTGCTATTGCATCATAGCACATGTATTGCTGTCACATCACATATATGACTGTCACATATCACATGTTTTGCTGTCACATCATATCACACGTTTTACTGTCACATCATATCACTTATACTGCTGTCATATATCACATGTATACTTCTGTCATATATCACATGTACTGCTGTCACATATCACACGTTTTTACTGTTACATCACTAAGTGTATTGTAGCCACATCACATGTATTGCTGTCACATCATATCACATGTATTGCTGTCACATCACATATACAGTGGACCCCTGGTTTTCATTATTTTTTCGTTCCAGAATGCTGTTCAAGTGCCATTACCAAGCGAATTTATTCCCATAAGGAATAATGTAAAGTAGACTAGTCCTTTTAGACCCCCAAAAATACACTTACAAAAGCATTTAAAAAAATACAGACATAAAAGGGCGAGTTTGGAGCAGGACGAACACCGGGGCTCCACTGTATTATCCAAAATCTGTTACCAGGCTATAACATAATACAACCATTAGTAGATCCGCTGGAATCTGATTCGTAAGTTTCTCACTCAAACGAAAACAGACTATATGTCTATAAAATGGAGTACAGTGTATTATACAATTAGGGTGACTGACATATATAAACTGCTTTATAGAAAGCCCCTTATTATGCAAAGCTTTCAAACGATCTTGGATGCGTTGCTGGTATTTGTTCATAGGTGATGCTGCTACACAGTCAAGTGTTTACTCAGTAGTTTCGAAGCACTACAGGAGATTTTATTGATGGTTAGATATTTTGTCATTAGGCCCCATGTGATAATTAAGTAGATGCTGCAGCGTAATACTATTTATATAATCTAATTGGTAAGACTAACTTAACAGCATGGAAGGAATGGTGTGTACAGTGGACCCCCGGTGTTCGTCCATTTTTCGTAACAGAATGCTGTTCAAGTGCCATTACCAACCGAATTTATTCCCTTAAGAAATAATGTAACATAGACTAGTCCTTTTAGACCCCCAAAACTACACTTATAAAAGCATTTAAAAAAATAAACTTACATAAAAGGGCCTGTTTTGAGCAGGGACAACACCGGGTCCAGAGTTCCACTGTACCGATATTCACATTATGAATTTATTTTATCTAAGTTTGCAAGTTATTATCTTTCTAGGATAATTTGGTTCTGTACACATTGTGAATATGAATCACCACTGATATAGTTATTTCATATAGTACTTTCTAGATAATATGGTTCTGTAACAGTAATTTACCAGTAATATTTGCACATGTTAAGTAATTAAGTATAACCTGTAATTAAAGTATATTAACAGTACAGTAAGTTGAAGACTTACAAACACATTGAGAATCTTTTGTATTATGTATAATATCATTATTGTGTATAATGTCATCATTATATCATTATTGTGTATAATATCACCATTATATCATTATTGTGTATAATATTATTATACAGTGGTCCCTCGGTTTTCGTGCATCTCCAAACTCGAACATTTATGTAAGTGTATTTTCGTAAGTGCTGTTGCAAGTGCATTTTTGGGGGTCTGAAATAGACTAACCTACGTGACATTATTTCTTAAGGAAGTAAATTCGTTCGGTAATGGCACTTGAGCAGCATTCTGGAACGAATTTTCAGCAAAAACCGAGGGACCACTGTACATTATTATACACAATACAGAAGGTCCCAATGTGTTTGTAAGTTGAGCACTTCCTGTGTTTGTAAGTTGAAGACTTACTGTAATGCATTATAGTATATACTAGTTACAGTACTGTATCATCTTATGTAGCTACAGTATTGCATTATGTAACTACATTACTATATTATGTAGCTACAGTACTGTATTATGTAACTACAGTACTGATTATGTAACTACAGTACTGATTATGTAACTACAGTACTGTATTATGTAACTACAGTACTGTACATATTATGCAACTACAGTACTGTATTATCTAAGTACAACATTGTTATATATAATTAATGTATTATGTTATTTTATTATAGTATTATATAATTACAATACAGCCTCTCCTCACTTAACGATGGAGTTCCGTTCCTAATACCACATTGGTAAACGAATTCATCGCTAAACGAGGAGCATACTATCATACTATAATGGTAGTGGGTTTATGTCAACCATCTTTGATATTGCTTTAACCCATAGTGCCATAGTACTACGGCTTGCAAGCCAGTGTTGGTACTGTAGTATTACGCTAAAATTCTAGCGGCTTCAAATCTAGCAGGCTGCGTGGTCAGTGTGCACAGTATAAAAAAATCCTGCAGCACGCAGTGCATGAGAAAAAAAACTCTGACCATGTTTTTTATTTAAAATGCCAACTTTGAGGTGTATTTTTGTATGGTATTTATGGTTGTATTCTCGTTTTCTTAGTCTCATTTGATAGAATGGAAGATATATTACAGAAACGGAGATGATTTTGATTAATTTCATGATGAAAAGTACCTTGAAATGGAGCTGGAAATAGCTGAAATGTTCGTTTTTTGCCGATGTTCAAGAGTAAACAAATATCGTCACTCTCCAATACGTGTCCAACTGGCCAGTCTAATATGCAGTCACGAATGGGTTGACATTATTTATACAATTATTACAGTAATGCAGTAGTGAGCATAACAGTAAATCTTCATTTTTTTGTGTGAATAAAAATTCAAAATGGAAAGCAAGAGTAATATAAGAGGGGCCTGGAGACATGACTAATGAACAAGAGAGAAAAATGTTATTTTAGTGCCAGGAATGTCTGCATTGTTTATTCTGGACCCTATTTTGAAATTGGCATCTTTTGAAATTTGTGTGAAATTGGCCAAATTGCTAATTTCTTACCACTTTATTGGCCAGTTAAAATCGGTAAATGGGCTGTTTCTTGTGCTCAGTCGATAGAACAAATGGAGTTCTAGCGAAATGGCTATGAGTTTGGTTGACTGAAACAGTGGAATTGGCCGAAAATAGGGCTCAAAGTGGGCGAAATCACCGATGCGTATATATCGCTGAGACCGCTAACTTCACGAGAGCGTAATTCCGTAAATTTTCCATCCAATTTTGTATTTTTGGTGTGATTACCATAGGGAAAAGATTCTCTATCATTTCATAAATTTTTTTTTTTTTTTTTAAATTCTTCTACACTGAAAGTAAGGGGTCTTGACAGTGAAAGAGTTAATGTCACCCTTGCACCATTTATAACATTTTTAGTATATTTTTAAATGTTTATACAGTAATGTACTGTATATTATAATAAACAGAATAGAGGAAATCAGCTCTAATATACATTACGTATTTAGGTATGCATACTGGTCAGAGGAAGCGTTGTAAGTCTGAGTCATCGGTAAACGAGTACATCGCTAAGTGAGGAGAGGCTGTACTGTTTACATATTTTCTGCACTGTATTATTTTATTCATTAGAATTATACAATAGTGGACATATAGATGCCTCACTTGAATATACAGTGAAACCTTGACTTAATGGACACATAGGGAAAGTTTTTTTTTTTTTTAATGCTGATTCTCCATTAAATCCAAATTGTGTGATTGTTTTTGACGTTTGTAATACTATCAGACAGATCTGGCTTTAAAAGACTGCTCATTAAATTCATAATTTGCCCAACGAACTGTTACAATAATGGACAATTCTGGAAATAGCGGACTTTGTCTTTTAAATCTGAAATCAATATTCCCAGCAAACCATGATGATAACCGACAATTTTAGATCTAACAGACTTTGGTTATTCTTTCCACACAACAAATTTTGTCCATTAGATCCAAAATCCATTAAATTAAGATCTGTTGCATTGAGGTTCTACTGTATTCTAGTTTGTTATTTCCTCTCTGATTAATTTTTGTTATAGTATTCTCATCTGCACATCTTACTCTCAGGTTTAATGCACCTTGTCCAGCTTCTCTCTTAACAATAAGAAAATTACCATATGTAGGAGTAATTAATATGAAGCTGTGTTCCAATGAAAGGCAGCACATGTTTATATATATATATATATATATATATATATATATATATACAGTGGTACCTCGAGTTACGATATTTTTTCGTTTGAGAATGCTGTTCAAGTGCCATTACCAAACGAATTTATCCCCATAAGGAATAATGTAAAATAGACTAGTCCTTTTACACCCCCAAAAATATACTTACAAAAGCATTTAAAAAAATAAACTTACATAAAAGGACGATTTTGGGGACCATCGTAACTCGAGGTACCACTGTATATATTAGTCAAATTTATCATTAAATTCTTCCCAAATATAATTTGGGAAGAATTTAATGATAAATTGGACTAATCTTAATTCTTGGGAAGAGTTTCAGGTCCTTTCTTATGTTCCTCTTCACAGAGTCGTGCGATGTTACGCTACTGTGAGGTGTAGTCTTTGTTAGTGTAATGTGACTGTGAGGTGTAGTCTTGCCCCTTATATATGCCTTCTTGTCATGTTTCCTTTTATAGTTCCTTGATAATGTGAGTAGTCACGAAAGCGCTTGGAATTCCTCTATTTTTTCATAGTGGTTGTCTTGCACACACATATATATATATATATATATATATATATATATATACATGTATATATATATATATATATATATAATATATAATATATATATATATATATATATATATATATATATATATATATATATATATATATATATATATATATATATAAAATATATATATACAGTGGTACCCCGGTTTACGATATTTTCATTCCAGAATGCTGTTCAAGTGCCATTACCAAACAATTTATCTCCTTAAGAAATGTTGTAAAATAGACTAGTCCTTTTAGACCCCCAAAATTACACTTACAAAAGCATTTAAAAAAATAAATTACATAAAAAATATATTGACCATATAATATATCATATATATATATATATATATATATATAATATATATATATATATATATAATATATATATATATATATATATATATAATATATATAGAAAATTATTATAATAAAATATATATTAAAAATATTAATAATGTATAATTAATATATAATTATAGTTTATAATTTATAAGAAAATTAGTATACAGTGAAATTTATTCCCCGAAATGTTAATAATGTATGAAGTATAATATTGTAAGGGCTTTGTGAAGTGTATTTTGGGATCTAGAAATGGACTCCTACGTGATTTTCCTTAAGGAAGTACAATTTGTTAGTATAATAGTGCTAGGGACTTCAGGAGTGAAGTTTTTACTAACTGGGGGTCCCTGTATTGTTCTCTGACATTGTCATAGAGAAATTTGTGCTTTAATTGGTTATTAATAGTATACTAAACTTCACTTATATCTTGATGTACACATAAAAAATTTGGTCTTAATTGGTTATTAATATGTATATACACAGTATTTGGTAATGCACTTTAACATTTATATTTATACATATGTATATACAGTGGTACCCCGAGTTTCGTACTGTTCCCAACTTGAACAATTATGGACTAATCTAATTTACATTATTCCTTATGGGAACAAATTCGTTCGGTAATGGCACTCAAACAGCCTTCTGGAACGAATATAGTATGAAACTCGGGGTACCACTGTATATATTTATACCATACTTACCATATGTGAATTTAGAACCTATATAAATTTACAGTTTATAAAGCTGTAAATTTGTGCTTTAATTGGTTATATATCTGTATACTAACACATTATATATGTGATATACACATATACTATAACATTTTATATTTATAAATACAGTGGTACCTCGACTTACGATATTTTTTCATTCCAGAATGCTGTTCAAGTGCCATTACCAAACAAATTTATCTCCTTAAGAAATGTTGTAAAATAGACTAGTCCTTTTAGACCCCCAAAATTACACTTACAAAAGCATTTAAAAAAATAAACTTACATAAAAGGGTGAGTTTGGGGACCATCGTAAGTCGAGGTACCACTGTATATATTTATATTTGTTATACCATGCTTACCATATGTAAATTTAGAACCTATATAAATTTGCAGTTTATAAGCTGTAAATCTAAAGAATATTTTATATGTATATCAGGAGAACATGCAATGGTCATATGAAATGTATTGCATAAAGAAAACGAAGGTGAAATTTAATACTGTATTGTGATTAATGCTGATCTATTAATAATATCTCCTCCTCAGGACCGACCAATCTCCGACGAAATGGTAGGTCGAGGCAGCAGGCACTGGGAAACGTGTGGGTGTGCTGTACAAGTTTGGGCACTGCTTGGGGTGATTCACTGAAATGCTAATCTTATTTAAGCAAGCAGGAGGCACAATGCATGTCATTGAGTTAGTAAAGTAGCTCGATTTTTGCTATCATTACGAAGCCATTGATGGTTAAACAGCGCCAGTAGATGTAGAATGGTTGATCTGTTATTACATGCACATGACTTGTGTCTTCTATAGCACCTTTAACAGAATGAGGGGGGTTTCTTGCTTCTAATAGAGGACACTGGATAATTTGTTTCTTCTTTTTTTTTGTAAATTCTGGGACTCATAAATGTTTACTACTTTAATTGATCACTAATGGATTTTGGAAAATTTTCTATACAAAATACATAAGTAATATTGTCCTCAGTGTGGCAGAATGAATTACATATACTAATATTGTCTCTTTACTGACATGTGTATATGTACACTAATCATTCAATTAAATATTCACTAATAATTTTCTTACTTTTATGAAAGAAATGCTAGTTCTGTTTGTCATTTTTAAATCCCATTAACTTACATTTTCTGAAGACATGCCTTTGCACTCTTACTTTTATGAAATCGTCCCCCTGTACAGTGTGGCTTTGATGCTGATTCGTGTTACGTTAAATGTGCCAAAGTGTTTGTTGCCCAGTTGTCTTGATGATACTAAAGCACTGCTGTGTGTATTTCTTGTAGATGTCCAGCAAAGTTTTATTTTGCCCGCATTTTTTTCCATATGTATTAGATATTCTGCAAATAAACAACTAGCAGTGAGGAATAAAAATTTCTTCGCTTTTTCTTCAAGTATGTTTCTTACAAACTGTTTCTTTTTGCTTTAGCGGATATTCTCAAATATAATTTTCAATTTGTTTTAATTGGTGTAATATTTGCTTTCAGAAAATAAAATATGCTTAATATATCTTTGGTTTATTTAGTAGAAGTCAGGGTATTATAAGTACGTAATACAATTAAGAGAAGTCAAGTAAATGACTCATACCTTGGAAACAAAAGTTTGATATACACATGGACAATAAACTGAATACAGCACTTGCGTACCCAGAATTGTACCCTTGCAATATGTTTCATATCAATAACACCTAAAGTAAGAGAAATTAGATAATGTTTAAGCATGTATGTTACAGTTGGACATTCTTTTAAAAACAAGTCTTAATGTTAAACAGCCTTCTAATAATTAAAGTCATACTGTAGTTATGTACCAGCCTAATATATCTCGGTTATGCTTGAAGTGTATTGTTCTTAAGCATGTGGCTCATTGGTTGTATTCCTGCCTAAACTTCTGGGAGATATGGCAATTTCTTCATAAATTCAAGGTCCAGGTTTCTCTCTCAAGTATGCCTAGTATTACACTGACTGCCCTTCTCAACATAACACTAAAGCACAGCAAATTTTACACTATCTGTATAATTCCACATCTTTATTTTTTCTAAAAATTATTTGAATGAATGTTACTCATTTTCTGTGAGATGGATGTGTCCATGCATGTGATACCCCTTTTTATAGACATGAATATGCTACAGTATCTGTGAAATTAGCAGAAGTATGCAACTTCTTAAAACAAGAGCCAGGTAAGTAAAACCTGACTGAATTACAATGTATGACAAGTTGAATTTCCCTATCTCTGGTAGGAATATTGTATCTTCAGTATTTTTTTCATTTTTCTTTCTGAACAATATTTTGCGAGTGCCTCTCCACAGTTCAGTAACTTGGAACATATAGTACTCATGTATATTCATTAAGTAAAGATTGCTTTTGAGATTTGACAGTAAATGACTGTTCTGAAAATCAAGGAGGAGGAGAAAACTTTGTCTCTGTATGCTGGAATTTCATGGAGTTAACTGAGATACGTACACAAAAACTCTCTGCAAAAATGTAAACTTTAGGCAAGACCTGATAAAATAAGAGAAACTTATAATAAAGGTATATGTACAGTGTATATTAAAAAAGGTCACAACCTAATGAACAGTATGAAGAATATAAGGATAATTTTGTTTACGGAGGAATAGGCCTGAACCTTCCCATCAAGTAGATTTTCATAAAATGTGTTCAGTAGGAATATTTGGAAAAGTGAGTAGATGGATCTTCAGCATTCTAAAAAATCAGACCAAAAGCATAATAATGTAGTCAGAAGAATAAAATCAGAGACCTTTACAATGAAAAGTTGTGTTTCTTATTGTTCAGTATTCTCCCAAATTCTTGTTCTCTTTCTTATATGTGACATAACTTGGACATAGCAAGCCTCTAAGACAATGTTAGCCATCTTCCACTGAGCTGCAGTATGGTGTTCACCAGTGACAAATATTAGGTGCTTAACTTGAAGGATTAAGGATTAAGGATTTTATTTCTTTGCATAGTTTACAATGTGTAATTACAATTTTGAGTTGCTAAGTACGTACAAAGAAAGCCACTATCATGCCGGGGCATTTCGGGCAGACTAAACTTAATATACTTAACAGACTACTTAATACTAGGCATATATATCATGATTGGTTCGAATTGAACTTTGTTTTTTATATTTCAACAGAGGTAATAGTGGTTTAGCAGTAGTAATTGAATTAACAAGTAATTGATTAGCAAGTTACATTATTATATTTTGGAAAAATGGAAAAAAATATTCAACAAAATGCAATCAAATCACTCAATAAAACAGATTACAAGGAACCTGAGCATAAGCATGGCAGAGGATCCTATGTTAAAAGACAGTTCATGATACTATCACAACTGCAAAGGAAAGAAATGACTGAATAACAAGAACCTTCAAAACAGAAGATACAAATTCACTGTACATAAAGCTACAAATATTTTAGTCTATAGCTAGAGCTTGCTTGGATTAGAGCCATATTTAAGGTAAGGTTGGAGGAAGGGGGTAAAGGAGGTTTTGTGTGCGAGGGGCTTGGATTTCCAGCAAGCATGCGTGAACGTATTTGATAGGAGTGAATGGAGACAAATGGTTTTTAATACTTGACGTGCTATTGGAGTGTGAGCAAAGTAACATTTATGAAGGGATTCAGGGAAACCGGCAGGCCGGACTTGAGTCCTGGAGATGGGAAGTACAGTGTTTGCACTCTGAAGGAGGGGTGTTAATGTTGCAGTTTTATAACTGTAGTGTAAAGCACCCCTCTGGCAAGACAGTGATGGAGTGAATGATGGTGAAAGTTTTTCTTTTTCAGGCCACCCTGTCTTGGTGGGAATCGGCCGATGTGTTAATAAAAAATAAAATTGTCAGATTAACTCTTAAGTCTTAATTACAATATAGTACTGTATCTAAAATTTGAATAATCTGAATGACTTTGGTTCCACACTTTTTTGCTACCGATATGTTGGGAATCTACTAATTTCCTCTTATAGTCTTAAATAATTATCTATTAACCCTTTGACTGTCACAAGCCCATTTCTGAAACTGTCATTCTGTCACAAAATATTTGAAAAAAAAACAAAAATTTTCTTATGAAATGATAGAGAATCTTTTCCCGATGCTAATGACACCAAAAGTACAAAATTTTATGGAAAATCTATGGAATTACGCTCTCGCAAAGTTAGCGATCTTGGCAATATATACGCATCGACGATTTTGCCGACTTTGAGCCCTATTTTCAGCCAATTCCATTGTTCCAATTGACCAAACTCATAGCTATTTCTTTAGAACTCCATTTGTTCTGTCGATTGAGTACAAGAAACGGCCCATTTACCGATTTCAACTACCCAATTAAGTGGTCAGAAATTGGCAATTTGGCCAATTTCATGCAAATTAAAAAAAATGCCAATTTCAAAATAGGGTCCAGAATAAACAATGCAGACATTCCTGGCACTATAATAACATTTTCTCTGTTCATTAGTCACGTCTCCAGGCCTCTCTTATATTACTCTTGCTTTCTATTTTGATTTTTTATTCACACAAAAAATAGATTTACTGTTATGCAGACTACTGCATTATTGTAAAAATGGTATAAATAATATCAGTCCACTTGTAAAAAAGAATATTAGACTCACCAGTTGACGTGTATTGGACGCGTGGCGTGATTTGTTTACTCTTGAACATTGGCAAAAATCAAACATTTCTACTACTTTGAGCTCAATTTCAAGGTCGTTTTCATCGTGAAACTAATCAAAATCATCTCTATTTCTATAATATGTTTTCCATTCTATCAAATGAGACCAAGAAAACGAGAATACAACCATAAATACTATACAAAAATACACCTCAAAGTCGGCGTTTTAATCCAAAACACGGTCGGAGTTTTTTCTCATCCACTGTGTGCTGCAGGATTTTTTTTATACAGCGTACACTGACCACACAGACCATTCTCTCACATGTGGGCCTACCAGCTTTCTCCCGCTTGATTTGTAGCCGCTAGAATTTAGGCGTATTAATACATCCGAAACACTGGCTCGTAAGACAGTCAAAGGGTTAAAGTGACAAAATGTACGAATACTGTACATATTTGTTGGTGAGGTTGGTTAGATTGTTTTATAATTTACAAGGAATTTAAGGAAAGTATATATAACAACCATTTTAGTACTGTATGTACATTTGTTAGAATAAATTTTTAAATAGAATTCAGGGACCTTTATAAAGTAGATTGTGGTACAAACACTGTCCCATTCTTTTGGTTGAAATTAGCAGGTGCCATGGACTGCAGCATAAACTGCAAGTTTTTTTTATACCCCTTTCTGACCACTAACAGTTGCAGTGATATAGCTCTTGTCCCTTCAAAGACAGCATCAATGTATTCAGAGTGCACAATGTACATTTGTCATATTCAATAAGTACAGTTTGCAAAGTTTATTGAAAATTCATATAATGCAGAATTATGCAAGTGTTGTTTGCCAAAGCTTAGTATAGCTGCCATGGAAAGGATTTGCCACTTAAGGCATGGAACACCCATATTTTTTAAGTAGACATTTAATTCCCTAAGAGTTTTATTTATTTTAACCAAACCAAGAATACATGCACATTATGTATCTCAAAAAACTCTGTTATATTAATGGCAAAGGCAAGAGGGCTCGATGGTGCTGAAAAACAGTAAAAGATGAACGCAAGGAAGAGAGAGAGAGAGAGATTCTCAGTAAGGCTTTATTTTTTAATAATACTTCAGAACATTTTTGAATTATGCAGTCCAGTATATGTATGGGGATGTGAAAATAGAGATACCTTCTTTCCTTAATACAGTCAAATAATGTTTAATTTAGTATGAAAGCATTAGCTAAAGGGTATACTTTTTAAAGTTTGTGGCACATTTTAATTTATGATAATTATTCCTTCATTTACCTCTGTGAAAATTTGCAATTGTTTCATACACAATGAATGGAGCCATGATAATTACAATACACTAGCAAAATTACACTCTTCTTATGTGTGACTCCATGTGAGGAGGGGATACATCACTATCTGCTTGTTTCCTTGTCATATGCTCTCAGCCAATTTCCTACACCTGAGGGAGGTTTTTCTCTTTCATGCTGTCTCCATAGTTTTTGGCTATCATACTTTTCTTCCTTGTATTTTGCTGTCTATTCTCTCTTGGCTAACCTTCAGTTTCTTTATTATTTTATGGGTGCTTTCAGTTTTCCTTATTCCTGTCTCTTCCTTGAAATTAGAGCTGTCATTTAATTTTATGATTTTTTATCCCAATACATTTAAATCCAGTTGTCTTCAGAGCTCTGTGATTTGTGCTGTTCCTTTGTCAGTGTCAGTGTTCGGATTCTGTACTCAGAGAAGTTGGTATAACATATACCTACCACATGTTTCCCTTCATATGTTCCTCTCTAGCTACTCTCTTTCTCATCCTTCTCTAGCATCTAAGGTTATTAAAGTACCCTCCAAAATGTTTATATTACGTTTCTGTTAATGTACTCTTCACTAGAGCATTTCTTAAATTTAATATCTATGATATTTAATGTTGACTCTACGAGGAGCCCTTGTGTTTGAAACCTTTAACCTTCATGTACTGTACCTCTGTCTTGTCTTGCCTATCCCATAAATGTTTAATCTGGTTCATTGCTTTTATTATGACGTCTTTAATCTTAAACTGTTGCTTTTATTATTTCACCAAAGAAGTTTTTCCAATAAATAAATACTGGCTGTCAGAGGAATCTGGATTTAATGCAAAAATTATTCTTGGATTTGTAACTAATTTACAGAACTTTAGCAAGCATTAAGATCTTGGGCTTTACATATATATGGTGACTTTTTAATTGTAATTTTTTATGAAATGGCTGTTTCTTTGTTATTAGATCAGACTAAAATTGTAAACTGAAAATGAGTATTAGCATACTGTATATAGTACTGTATGTGAATTGATAAAATTACATCCACTTATTAACTAAAATATTTAATGAGTAATATGTCATGTACTGAATACAATACTAATTGGGTGTATTGGTGGTATCAGCTGATTTTCATGGTATTAGATTGGAGGGCATTGACAGATTTTGATGTTATTAGAATGAAACATTTTTACATACATATACAGTGGACCCCCGAGTTTCGTAAACCCCGGAAATCGTACATTTATGTAAGTATAATATTGTAAGTGCTTGTGGAAAAGTATTTTTGGGGGTCTGAAATAGACTAACCTACGTGACATTTTTTCTTAAGGGGGTAAATTCATTCGGTAATGGCACTTGAGCAGACTTCAGGAGTAAAGTTTTTACGAAACTCGGGGGTCCACTGTATAGGGTTATCACTATATATTCTGATCTGAATGCTCATTGATCCAGAGGTCTAAGGGAATACTTACATTTATTGGAAGTTCACTCCAGTCCTGCAGCATAAGAGTGATCAAGTCTTATGCCAGAATTAAGCCGGTTGTGCTTCAACAATCCACTATAACTGGGTATTAGAAATAAAATAATCATTTCCTGCAACATAGTACTGGCATAAGTACACAGCTAAAACTCTGCTGGTGGGTCCTGTAATACCTATAACAGTATCAGTATTGGTGGGTATCAGCTAATTTTGATGGTATCAGTATCATTATTGGCCTAAAACTGAGTATATTAGTGTCATTAGCAAAAATTTTGGTATTGTTCCATCCCTAGCAATAATTACTTCCGTGTTGTACTTCTGTTAGACAATGAATAATATAAGAAAATCTTATATAAAATTACATATAATGCATGAATTTTTTTCAGGGCTAATAAATTTCACAATGATATAATTTTTCATTGTCTAAGAACAGTTGGGGCATATGCCCAAATTTAATATAGGCATGACTAGTCTCAGAGTCAAGTGCTATTTCTTTCATAATTTTATTTTAAAAATCTTGCATTATTGAAACTGTTGCAGGATGGCAAGACTTACTGACAGATATGGTAAAGCAACATGGTGTTCAGAGCAAATCTTTATTTACAGGCAACGTTTCACTGTAAGTAGATAAAGCTCTACGTAGAGCAAAACATTGTCTGTAAATAAGGCCTGCACATAATATCCTTTTACCATAATCAACACCAAGTATCAACCAGACATTCAGTATAGAATCCTGAAGTTCACATTACATATACAAGTTTTTGTCCAAACCCGCTAACTCATACCTGTCACTTTGAGTTATCTATACGTACGTATTTCTAAATAGGAAGAATGTCTCATTATCAAATACAGTACCCCATTTTTTTTTTTATCTTTAAAATATTTTTGTCATTTCAGGTGATTAAGAGACTTTGAAAATATAATGTATTTTGAATGAAATTATGCAAATTAGTTTCCATTATTTGTAATTGATGTTATGTTCAGTCATTCAGATTGTGTACAAGTATCTGGACGGGTGGCCACATGGGCACAGTCTTGCCTTTGGTTAGGGGACCTAGATAAGCTAGGCATCCTGTTCAAAAAAGAATATACTCTACTGTACTTTATTGTACTTTTTACTATCAATTACAGTTACGTATATATATTTCATTTACTTTCTGTTCTGTATATTTACATATCTTTCAGTACCTTGGTTTATATAATGTATGACAGCATGAATGCAGACTCTTTAAAACATTGTAGGAGGTCTTCTTTCTTTCCATGGCTTTCAATTTTTGAAGGGCTGAAGTTAGTTTTTATTCTCTTTATATTTAGTTTTAGTGTTCTGTTTTGTGCTTCTTGGATAATGTTTCAGGTAATTATAGTAATTAATATAATTAATTTTGATAGATGGAAATATTTTTCGTTTATTGTACAGTGGTGTTTTGAGAAAGTGAGAATTTATGTTATATGGAAGCCTGGCAGGCTTTCTAGTCTTTTCTTTATTGTTTTGTAACTGTGTCAGGTGCTAACACAAGCATTTTGTAAGTCCCATGGCTCAGTTGGTAGCACACTCAGCTTACACACTGAGTGTCCAGGGTTCTATTCCCAGTAAGGGTGGAAACACTGGGCATGTTTACTTACACCTGCTGCCCTAGTTCACCTAGCAGTAAGTAGGTACCTGAGTGTTAGTGTTAGGCGACTAGTGTGGGTGGCATCTGAGGTGGTATACCTCAGATAGAGCTGGGCTTTGAAATGAGCTGAGGTAAGATAACAGCTCTTAGCCTGTAAAATTGATTTGTGTAAAAAAAAAAAAAAACTTGTACTTATATTCAATTTACACCTTACTTTTCTTTGGGCTTCTTGAGAGTTGCTAACCGTGTAATATTTTCTCTGTAATTTAGGCGGTCTGCTTTGAGACCAAGGGTGAGGCTATACCAGTATGGTCACACATCCAGTTATTAGTCACAATCAGTGGTGCTTAACCTAATTGAGTTGATTTTTTCCATATTCTTAAATTCTTACTAGTATTATATTATAAAATATTCCAAATAAAAGCTTGATCAAGAACTTAATGCTCATTAAATTTTTAATAATATTTTTTCAGAGGGAAAATGCTAATATCTCAACACATTTATTTGATAATAAACTCAATATTATTACAGTATATTTTTTTTTCTTAATTACTGAAACTAAGTTAAAGTTACTGAAATAAATTCAAACCATTAGTTATATTTTAAACCTTGTAATTATTTTTCTTTTGTTATGAAAATTAACAGCATTAACATAAAATTAATATTTAGCAATTCAAATCAACTGGAAACAGAAGTTGTTTCAGTAAGTTACAATTAAGGGTTAAATAAACAATAGCAAAAGGAGACCTTTGTTATTACAGTGTTTCACTTATATGAGGAATTATCAAACTTATAAAATATCAAAACCAAATGTTAAATATATAGTGCTGAAAATTTTTGAGTCAGATGCAAGGCGACGTTGAGGTAGGAGGAGGGCAAGATGTCTCCAACAGTGTAGGTGACCTGTCAGGTGTAGGCGAGGTGAGGACTTGAGCCAGGTGATGGTAAGGTCCATGGCAGTGGAGGTGGAGGTCAAGTAATGTTGGGTGTGGTCTGGATTTAGTGATCAGGTCCTGGAAAGTTGTGCTGCTGGTGTTCTTCCAGAATAGTTTTAGTGATGGATTTCGCTAAATTGTACATGCCTCTTGTTTTGTGTGATAGTATTAGACACATGTATGGCTGCTGATTCAAGACTTAACTGCCTCTCTGGGTATGTGAGATGTGGTTGTTGGAAGTTCATCCTCCAAGCATACTTGTGCTCATATAGTTGGGTGTCCTATCAGTAGATGCTTCTCCTATGTGTAAATGCAATCACACCACTTTCCTCTTGCATAGAATACTGTATACCTTTCCATGTTCTTGATGCAGTGAAGTGTAGCTGAAATGTCATAGTTAAAAAAGTTCTCCTTTTGCTATCTGTGTCTTTTTAGCCACTTGTTAGCTATGCCATACTCCATCCAAGTTAAAATAAACAAAATAACATTTAAAATGACAGAAGAGTCTAAAGTATTAGATAACCATTATTATTATTACTATTACTATTATTATTACTGTATATTCATGGGGAAGTGCTAAATGCGCAGGGGTCATAAGTACCTGGGGAATGGGAAGTAATCAGGTTTTCTTGGAGGAAGAGGAGGGTAGTTCCAGTTCCTTGGATTAAGATCCTTTCATCAGCAACAAGGTGCCCTCCCTTAAATGATGTTGTATTAGAGGAAAGCTTTTATGTTGCATGAGAAATAGAAAATCTGTAAGTACTGGACCACATTATTTTAGCCTAATTACCATGCGAAATGTTTAATTCCTAGAAATATGCTCAAGTTACAATATAATATGGTTAAGCATGGAAATGACCTATGTGATAAAACTTACTCTTGAGACAGTGCAGACATTCTGTAAAAAATGTTTTATGTCTACAGTTTGAGCATGTGTGTGTGTATATGCGTGTGTGTGTATTCACCTATATGTGGTTGCAGGGGTTGAGTCACAGAGTGTGTGTGTGTGTTTATATACATATATATATATATTTTAACACATTAGCCTATATATTATATTTTGTGAATCAATGGATTTTTATGCTTTAAATTTATTTGCCTGATTTAAGTGAAAGTTATATATATGCTTGTTTAACATTATGGCTTTGTTTGTATAGTAGCTGATCTTAAAGCTAGTATGATATGGCAGTTACATTATTTCTCTGCAACTGATAATGTGTTAACAATTGTTACTGGTTCATTGTTACTGTGATTGTCTCAAGCAACTAGCTTGCACTGATTGTTTACTTATATATGTGATTATACGTCTATACATCTACCAATTCTAAAGATATCTTCTATACAAGCAGTTGGTGCTAGCTAGCATGTCTTAATTTCATTGTTTTGTCCATGGAGCTGGTGTGTGTGTATGCTTAAACCAATGGGCTGATGTTACATGTACTGTGTTGTTATTAAATGTTTGTATAATAGTAATGAATAAGGTGAGTATAGTAGTACTTCAGTAGATATTGTTAAATAACTTAAGCAGCACAGAATAAGTACCATTCTCTTATGCATAGTCTCATGTCTCATGACCATTTTCAAGCTTGAGTACATTTACAAATAAGCCTAAGCAATCTTAAAACCTGTGGGTTTTTAAAGATTTATTTTAGATGCTGCACTCCTATAGGTTCAGTTTCATGTTTTGGTAATGGGAATATTGAAGGTGTCTAGATATGGCTTAATTCCTTTTGAGATAGTGAATGAGCATGAGGCATCATATGCTATGGAAGGGTATGTGCTGCATTTATAGTATGATATTTTCTTTATCCCAAATTATTAAAAACCAATTGATGAAATTTACTGCAGAAAGCAATATCTTTATGAAAACCAACTAGCCATTCTTATCTTCTGTTAAATATATGGAGTAATTCTTTGTGCTGTATGCTTTTATTAGTTTATTTCAGGAATTTATATTTAATAATTTGGGAATAGAGATTTTCACTGTAGCTGTTTTAATACAGTAATTAAAAGTTTATTTAATAATCTAAAACTAATTAAATTGTAAAGAATAATGTTAAATGGATTTAAATTCAGAGAATCATCTTAAAACATTTTATGTTAAGAATTAGCTTTTATGAAATAATTCATGTAACTTCCATTATTATTTTATTTAATAGTTATCTTTTGAAGACCTATTAAATATCTTGAGTAGCTTTAAGGCTACCTGAATGAAGCTCATTATAACCTTGCTTTCTAGTTTTAGTCTTTGTTTTCATACCCACTGTATTTAACATGCTCCTTTCATTTCTTCATTATTTACCTGATAGTATATGCAAAATATAACTTACCAGTACAGTGGTACCTCGACTTACGTTTTTAATCCGTCAGAGAGGGCATTTCTTAAGACGAAACAAACGTAACACGAATCAATTTTCCCCATAAGAAATAATGGAAATAAATTTAATCCGTCCAAGACTTCCAAAAGTAGTTAAATAAAATATTTTTTAGAACTTTTGGACATTAAATAATAAATAATTGAATAAAGAATACATAAATACACATGCAAATATTGTACAATAACATGTCACTTACATTTATTGAAGAGTTGTTGATGTGTGGAGGACGGGAGGAGGGAGAAGGTGGAGTAGTATGCTAGTGTTTGGAAGGGAATCCCTTCCATTAACACTGCAGGTGGTAAGTTCTTTTCTGGGGTTACTTCCCTTTTTCTTTGAATGCCACTAGGACCAGCTTGAGAGTCACTAGACCTCTTTCTAACAACAAATTTGTCCAGGGAGCTCTGTGTCTGGCGATTCTTTAACACATCCCTGAAATGACACACCACTGTGTCATTGTACAGGTTGCCAGCACGGCCTGCAACAGCATGGTTAGGGTGATATTCATCCATAAATGCTTGCACATCACTCCATTTGGCACAGATCTCCTAATCCTTGAAGAAGGCACATTCTTCCATTTTTGTTCCACCTCCACCTCCTCCTCTGAACCATTGTCCTGACCTCTGCTCTCTTGTTCCAGTTGCTGTTGAAGCTCTTGCAGATCTTCAGTGGTTAGCTCTTCCTTGTGCTCCTCCACCAACTGTTCCACATCCTCACCACTCACCTCTAACCCCAAAGACTTGCCCAATTCCACAATTTCTTCCAAAACAGGCTCAGGCTCAGGCTCAGGGTTCTGAGGCTCAGCCCCAAAACCTTCAAAATCCCTCTCTAGGACACAGTCTGGCCACAATTTTCTCCAGGCAGAGTTCAAAGTCCTGGTAGTCACTCCCTCCCAAGCCTTACCTATAAGGTGTACACAATGCAGCATATGGAAATGTTTTTCCAAAATTCTCTTAGGGTTATGTTCATGTCTGTGGTCACATCAAAGCACTTTTGAAACATTGCTTTGGTATAGAGTTTTTAAAGTTGGAAATGACCTGCTGGTCCATGGGCTGGAGGAGAGGAGTGGTATTAGGGGCAAGAACTTCACTTTGATGAATTTAAACTCCTCCACAATTTTCTCTACCAAGTTTGGAGGATGACAAGGAGCATTGTCCATTATCAGGAGGCACTTAAGTGGCAAATTATTTTCCTCGAGATATTTCTTCACACTGGGGCCAAACACTTCATTGAACCAATCTAAGAAAATGTCCTTTGTGACCCAAGCCTTTTTGTTAGACTTCCACATCACACACAAGTTAGACTTGCTGACACCGCATCTGCCAAACACTCGGGGATTTTCAAAAGATACACTAGTAAAGGCTTCACTTTGCAATCACCACTGGCATTGGCACAAAGCATCAAAGTTAGCCTGTCTTTCATAGGCTTATGTCCTGGCTGTGCCTTTTCCTCCTGAGTAATATAGGTCCTGTTGGGCATTTTCTTCCAAAACAGGCCTGTTTCATCACAATTAAACACTTGTTGGGGAGGAATTGTTCAGCCTCTAGGTACTCCTGGAATTCAGGCACATATTTTTCAGCCGCACTTTTGTCACAACTGGCTCCCTCACCATGCCTCACAACACTATGTATGCCAGTACGCTTCTTAAATTTTGAAACCAGCCTCTGCTGGCTTTAAGTCGCTCACTTCACTCGTTGCAGGCATTTTCTTAAGGAGATCATCATGCAACTGCCTTGCTTTTCACATATTATTCCCTCCGAAACAGTATCTCCTGCTAACTGTTTCTCGTTGATCCACACCAACAACAACCTTTCCACATTTTCCAGCACTTGTGGTCTGTGTTTTGTGATCACAGATGCACCTTTTGCAACAACAGCTTCCTTGATTTTACTTAAATATTTCTTATCCACAATGGTAGAGATGGTAGAATAGGGTTTACCATACAGCCTGGCCAGCTCATTGATACGCACTCCACTTTCATATTTTTCTATTATCTCCTTCTTCATTTCTATCGTACATATATTTCTGTTCCTCTTTGCCACAGGCTTAGCACTAGGATCTTTCCTTGGACCCATGGTAGCTTATTTAGCAGTTGCAAGCACTAAAAACAGTGGAATAATGACAATATACTGGTATGAATGCGTGGGTGTGGGTGGGTGGTCGCTCTCGCTTGTAAACAATAGCACACTGACGCTCCCTGGAGTGCGCGCTCAGCTGGGCTCCAAACGGACAGGTCCGGACGAAGGCGTAAGACGAATCAATCAACGGATGTCGCATTCAAATTTCTTACGTTATAAGTAACGGATATCGAATATAACGTAAGGTGATAACAACGTAAGTCGAGGTACCACTGTATATGGTGAGAGAATGCATCCCTACACTCACGTACTGGCATTCCTTCCTTAACGACAGAGATTCTTTTCATAAAACATGCCATTAAGTAAAGAATAAAAATGCACAATACTGTGATAGGTCCAAGTCGGACCAAAACATTGTCATAAGTTTCATTCTCCTATATGTGGGTTATCTGTGTACTGCCATTAAGTGAAATTATGATAAACAAGCCTCCCCCATTTTTTCCCTAGGCTCTAAATACTGTATATAATCAGTGATGCTTTTCTCAAATTTGTTTGCCAGTATTTTATGCATTTCCAGTTAACACCAAACTTTTATGGAAGCCCCATACATATACCACAAGTATATACATACTGTATAAAGAATAAATATCATTGCATATTAAAAACTGTACTGGAAACAAAAAAACTTAAACTTGGCATGGTGAGGCAACTCTTAGTCTTGGTCATTCCATTTTTTATGGAATATAAATTTTAACTCCACTACAGTAATATTTTAAGAAAATATGCCCTAGTCAAATTTTGGTTCTATGCTTGTATTACAAAATAAAAAAAATATGGATTTACCAGTTGCCATAATCTTTACTTTTAAATATATCTTATGGAATTTAAATACTAACAGCATTAGAGTAATAGTATTAAGCAAGGGGCAGTTTGCCATTATACAGCTTTATTCCGTAATATATTGGTTGTCATTATACAAAACTGTATGAAGCAGAATGTCGTTAAACAGGGGATGACTGTTGTTTTCTTTGCATGATGTCAATAGACTGTAATCAGATCCTCAACCAAACCAAAACACGATAATAATCCTTACTGTCATATGGCTTGCATTTAACATTATTCTTAACACATCACTACTTTAACTGTTTCCTATCTTTAACTTGACTTTTAGCACATATCGCTATTTAAACTGCTTCTCTTTTACTTTACTCTTACACTTCTCACTACTTCCACTACTTCTTTTCAGCATTGGTTCTGCTTTCTTTTTTCACATACTGTATTTTTTCCCTCATCTAACACTTTAACAGTGTGATATAATGTATAGCATTATTATGAGATTAAAACACAATTGAATTTCTTTAAATTTAATATATAGTGACATGTAACATATGTGATTCCCTCAGCCATATACTGAGATTTGACATGATGTGACCCACTCAAAAGATGAAATGTGGGTAAAATCCTTACAAAGTAGTCATTATTGCAAGTCATTACAGATTCTTAAGTCTCATATGAATTAGTCTATATCATTATACAAATTTTATCATTGAGGTGAATTTTATAGCAATTTAAAAATTGTTAAATGTTATACATTATATATAGTATACTGTATCATTTGTTTTTTAACTACATTTTGTTTTCTTAAATTTCCCTTCACTATACTACTATATGCATTTTTCAAATTGAGTCATCATTATATTATGTATTTATTCACCTTGAATGATAGCATTAGCATCACTTATTCCTTTGCATTATATCATTTATCATTATCACTTTTATTTCATATATTTTATAAGCTTGAATTTGGTTTACAAATATGTATCACAAATTTTTTTCCTAAACACTACATTTGCACTTATACATATATTTATTCTCCTCTCCAGATCATCCAAAGCACTAAGTTCTATCAAGAATATCATGTTTAACTTCTGTATCTTAACATTTGATTTGAACTTATAATTTGCAAATATTTAGAAATTCTTTTATTGTAATTACAATAGTACATTAACACAGTATTTCCTTTTACCTGTTCTAATACTGCACACCCTCTTAAAATACAGAATTAAGAAATTACAGTGGAACCTCTATTATCTGAACATGTCTTTGGCCATATGTGAATAGATGATTTTTGTCTTCCTACCTGAGATCTATTCAGCATCAAACAACCAAGAGTATTATTGTACATTAAAACGAAGAATAATGAATTTAACATTAATAGTTTTTGTATAGTATTAAAAATGGGGATGTTGTTCAGAGGGTCATTTGAATTTTGAAGCTCACAAACTCTGGGCTAGACAACTAAGGAATGAGTGTTGGTGAATGTGTCTCCTTTGGGTCACCATGCATTGGTAAGAAATGGTTAGTGTGGTAAAAGAAAAATTGTGTCTTATGTATTGGTAGTGATGGAGGATGTCTGATTTGAGATGTGACTCATTGCTGTATATGGTAGGAGGAATGCATGGCAGTGGCTAAGAGAGGAAGTAGATGGAAAAGAGTGGAGACTTAATATGTCATTACTGACAATGTACACTCCAGTACCCCATGACAAGAGTGTGGGGGAATGAGGAGGAAAGAGGAGATGAAATACTCCATTAATGACACTGCATAATATGGGAACCTATTACAGGAGGAGGGTGAGATGAGCCAGGGGAGAGGAGGAGGGAGAAGAAAGAAAACTAAATACAGTGGTACCTCGAGTTACGATATTTTTTGTTCGAGAATGCTGTTCAAGTGCCATTACCAAACGAATTTATCCCCATAAGGAATAATGTAAAATAGACTAGTCCTTTTACACCCCAAAAAATATACCTACAAAAGCATTTAAAAAAATAAACTTACATAAAAGGGCGATTTTGGGGACCATCGTAACTCGAGGTACCACTGTACTCCATTAGTGACACTGCACTCTGAGACATCGAACACATGAGTGGTCGTACTCCATCCAAAATAATATTACAGTTGTGCTTATCATTTAGAATTGTTCTTACATGGATGAGGAGGAGG
Source organism: Cherax destructor (assembly GCA_009830355.1). NCBI lineage: Eukaryota > Metazoa > Arthropoda > Malacostraca > Decapoda > Parastacidae > Cherax > Cherax destructor. The sequence goes on from WNWK01003567.1 coordinate 27,345, forward strand.
TATGGAAAGGAGGAGGAAGGATCAGAAAGATGAGAGAGTAGCATGAGAAATGTTCATGTATCAAATGGTCCCAATTACAAGTGTCCATGTACTTGAGGTTTGTCATTAGTTAAGTGTTAGATAAAAAGAGGTTCTACTATTTCAATTTTCTCTTAATAATTCACATGTACTGTATGTGTGTGCTTTGTAAAACATTTTCATGAATTCATCCACAAGCACTAATTCAATTTCATTTAAATATATTAACTTGTAAACACCTGGGTCACATACACATTCACTGGAATCTCAAAAATCTTTATGATGGACTAAATATTGAAATTTGGACACTCATGCTTATTTGCCTTCTGAAACTTCCTACACATTCATCTATTTGTATCTTAACCACAAATGTTAAATGTACACCATTTTCCTTTTATAAATTCTGATTCAGAACACAACATTGTTTTGATCATTCCTCACCATCCTTCCTCTTTAAAACACTCTCATCATACCTTAAGCAGAATGATAAAGCATCACCTGACAGTATCTCTTGGGCAGCACGTTCCATATCTGCCGTCGTCCTACCTATATGACTCAGTGCAGTTGTATGCACGTGCAGTGTCGGAGCTCTACAACGCCCAAAATCCCAAGAACTTTTCTGTTGAGGACATTGCCAGGGATGGTGCCAAGATTAAGAATCATCTCAAAAACATGACATATCTAAGTAAGTGTGAATATCCTTTGTACTGTAATTATGTATTTTTTTATCAGACTACTTTAACCCTTTGAGGGTTCGTCCCATAGATCTATGGCTTTGAAGCCAGGGTCCAAACCGTAGATCTACTCCATGAGCTCAGCTCACTCAGATAACCCGTGAGCGGTAAATTTGTTCCTAGATATGAGAGAACACATCTGTGTGGTAAGTGTGCACCACATAAAACAAATCCTGCAGCATGCAGTGCATAATGAGAGAAAAAAAAACTACGACCGTAATTTTGGATTAAAACAGCAACTTTGTGGTGTTTTTCAAATGTTTTTTTACAGTTGTATTCACAGATTTCTTGGTCTCATTTGAAATAGAGATGATTTTGATTGGTTTTAGTACTGAAAATGGCTTGAAACTGACCTCAAAGTAGCGGAAATGTTCAATTTTTGCCGATGTTCAAGAGTAAACAAATGTCATCACGAGTCTCATATGCGTCAGCTGGTGGGTCTAATATACGTTCACAAATGTGCTGATATTATTTATACAATTATTACAACATTGCATAACAGTAAATCTTTTATTTTTTAGTGTGAATAAAATTCATTATGTGATTAGAAAATCAAAATGGATTTCATTTGTAAAGCCTGACAATGTAACCAATGAACAGAGGAAATGTTAGTTTAGTGCCAGGGATGCCTGCATTGTTTATTCTGGATCCTATTTTGAAATTGGAATATTTTGAACTTTGTGTTAAATTGGCCAAATTACCAATTTCCGATCACTTTATTGGGTAGTTGAAACAGTTGACTTGGCAATTTCTTGAGCTCAATCGATAAAATAGAATGAAGTAATACTAGTGAAATAGCTAAGAATTTGGTCGACTGAAATAATGTAACTGGACTAAAATGGGAGTAAAAGTTGGCAAAATCGCTGATGCGTAAATATCGCTGATGCATCAAAATTTGCGAGAGCATAATTTCGTCAGTTTTCCATCAAATTTCGTGCTTTTTTATTTATTACCTTCAGAAAAAGATTCTCTATCGTTTCATAAGAAATTTTTTTTTTTTTTTTTTTAAATTCTTGGACCCTGGCTGTCACTCTGAGATTTGGCCTCTGGACCCTGAAAGGGTTAAATGCTTAATTTCAGACTAGCTTCAAACCTCTTGGATATTCCATGTACAGGTGTATATCACTTAATGGAAGTAAAATCTCTGAAAGAAAATTTGAAGAGCTCTCTTTCTACCACCAGCTTCAAAACTGTTATTAAAGAACACCTCCTGAATTTGATGTAAACTCTATATGAATGACTTTATATGCAAAGTATATTCAGTGCAACCTGCTTATGTGAACTCTTATCAGCATTCATATTCATGCATTTAATGTGTGGTCATTATTTAGTCCTAACATTAATAACATTACATTGTAGTACTGCCTTGTCATATTTCCATTATTATTTTATTTATATTATTTATTAACACATCGGCCGTTTCCCACCAACGCAGGGTGGCCCGAAAAAGAAAAACTTTCATCATCATTCACTCCATCACTGTCTTGTCAGAGGCATGCTTACACTACAGTTATAAAACTGCAGCATTAACACCCCTCCTTCAGAGTGCTGGCACTGTACTTCCCATCTTCAGGAATCAAGTCCGGCCTGCTGGTTTCCCTGAATCCCTTCATAAATGTTACCTTATGTACACTCCAACAGCACGTCAAGTCCTAAAAACCACTTGTTTCCATTTGCTCCTATCTAAAATGCTCACGCACGCTTGCTGGAAGTCCAAGCCCCTCACACACAAAACCTGGTTTACCCCCTCCCTCCAACCTTTCCTAGGCTGACCCCTACCCCGCCTTCCCTCCACTACAGACTTATACACTCTCGAAGTCATTCTATTTCATTCCATCCTCTCTACATGTCCAAACCATCTCTATAACCCCTCCTCAGCCCTCTGGATAATAGTTTTGGTAATCCCGCACCTCCTCCTAATTTCCAAACTACTGATTCTCTGCATTATATTCACACCACACATTACCCTCAGACGAGACATCTCCACTGCCTTCTCCTTGTTGCCACATTCACCACCCATGCTTCACACCCATACAAGAGTGTTGGTATAACTATACTCTCATACATTCCCCTCTTTGCTTTCATTGATAAAGTTCTTTGTCTCCACAGACTCCTCAGTGCACCACTCACCTTTTTTCCCTTGTCAATTCTATGATTCACCTCATCTTTCATAGACCCATCTGCTGACACGTCCACTATCAAATATCTGAATAAATTCACCTCCATACTCTCTCCCTCCAATCTGATATCCAATCTTCCATTACCTAAATTTTTGGTTATCCTCATCACCTTACTCTTTCCTGTATTCACTTTTAATTTCCCTCTTTTACATACCCTACCAAACTCATCCACCAACCTCTGCAACTTCTAAATACAAATACAAGTTTATTTCTTTGCTCGTTTACATGGGTTTACATTACAATCATAAATTGAGGTGCAAGGAGAGCCTCTGGCATACCTTGGCATTAGGGGCAGCTTAATCTAATGGCTTATAGACTATGAACATAATATTGGAGTAATTGAGTGAGTTTGAATTGGTAGATCGTTCAAATTATGATATGATGATAATACATTGTTCATTACATTCATTCAGAATCTCCCAAGAGCACACTGTCATCAGCAAAGAGCAACTGTGACAACTTCCACTCTGTGTTAGATTCTTTATCTTTTAACCCCACACCTCTTGCCAACACCCGAGCATTCACTTCTCTTACAACCCCATCTATAAATATATTGAACAACCATGGTGACATCACACATCCCTGTCTAAGGCCTACTTTTACTGGGAAATAATCTCCCTGTCACCTTCATACTCTAACCTGAGCCTCACTATCCTCGTAAAGACTCTTCACTGCTTTCAATAACCTACCTCCTATTCCATACACTTGCAACATCCGTCACATTGCCCCCTTATCCACCCTATCATATGCCTTTTCCAAATCCATAAATGCCACAAAAACATCTTTACCCTTATCTAAATACAGTGGACCCTCGATTTTCATTGAAAATTCTTTCCAGAATGCTGTTTGAATGCCGTTACCGAACGAATTTGTTCCCATAAGGACAAATGTAAATTAGATTAGTCGTTTCAGACCCCCAAAAATACACTTACAAAAGCACTTATGAAAATACACTTACATAATTGTTCGAGTTTGGAGGTGAACGAATACCGAGGGTCCACTGTACTGTTCACATATATGTTTCTCTTCAAACACCTGGTCTACACACCCCCTTCCCTCCCTAAAGCCTCCTTGTTCATCTGCTATCCTGCTCTCCATCTTACTCTTAATTCTTTCAATAATAACTCTACCATACACTTTACCAGGTACAGTGGACCCTCACTATTCGAACACTTCAAAATTCACCCTCATTCCAGAATGCTGTTCAAGTGCTGTTACCAAATGAATTTATTCCCATAAGGAATGGTGTAATTAGATTAGTCCATTTCCGACCCCCAAAAATACTCTTATAAAAGCACTTACAATAATAAAACTTACATAAAAGGGTGAGTTTTGGAGTGTTCAAATAGCAAGGGTCCACTGAATACTCAACAGACTTATTCCTCTATAATTTTTATACTCTCTTTTGTCCCCTTTGTCTTTATACATTATTATTTTATTTACAGTACAGTATATGCAAAATTATCACCTGAAATTTAAATTAATTACTAGTAAGTTCTACAGCAGTTTTAGTCTGCCCAAAAGGCTTTGCATAACCATGTACAGTGGAACTCTGGTTTTTGTCGTGTCCGAATGACGTACAATTCAACCACTTTTTTTGGCAAATTTTACTCCGGGTTTCGTACATCCACTTTGATATCGTCTGTATCAGACATGTCCGCCCACCTGGGACGTGGCCGCTCACATGTAGTACGTGACTTAGTCTGCTTCTGTCATTCGTTCAGTGAGCATTACTCCTAAACATTTCATAATAATCCATTGTTTTTTGTGCTTGCGACTGCTAAATAAGCCACCATGGGGCCAAAGAAAGTTCAGAGTGCCAGCCCTTTGATAAAGAAGGCGAGAAACATGATAGAATTCTTCAGTGATTCAGTGATTCTACAATATGTACGATACTAAAGCAGCAAGAGTCGATAAAGGCTATAGCACCAGCCAGCGATAAAGTGTAGCATTAAGAGTGTAGCAAGTAAGTTAAGCGATTAAGCAATAGAAAAAGGACGGCATGAAACTAACTCCTCCAATGTTGTTGGAGGTTTATAAGGCCACTGACAACATATGCCGCCCTGCACTATCTTCCACCACCCTAAACCTCTGCCAGCATCTCCTCTGAAGTATGTGTGTACTATAGTATATGTACAGTAACCACTTTATTTCTTTACATTCTCTATTTTGTTTTTATACAATATTTCTTATTTGTAAATTACGTACATTGTTTCAGTGTTTTCCTTATGAAACTGTGATCTAGTGCAGTTAGCCTCACAAATACTCCGTTTTCTCTTATAATAATGGGAAGATATGTAGTCAGTGGAAAAGAATCTTTCCTCCGTAAGCAATGCGTGTCGTATGAGGCGACTAAGATGCCGGGAGCAATGGGTTAGTAACCCCTTCTCCTGTACAAATCTACTAAAAAGAGAAGAAGAAAAACTTTATAAAACTGGGTTGTCTGAATGTGCGTGGATGTAGTGCGGATGATAAGAAAGAGATGATTGCCGATGTTATGAATGAAAAGAAGTTGGATGTCCTGGCCCTAAGCGAAACAAAGCTGAAGGGGGTAGGCGAGTTTCAGTGGGGAGAAATAAATGGGATTAAGTCAGGAGTATCTGAGAGAGTTAGAGCTAAGGAAGGGTAGCAATAATGTTGAAGGATCAGTTATGGAAGGAAAGAGGGAATATGAATGTGTAAATTCAAGGATTATGTGGATTAAAATAAGGGTCGGATGCGAAAAGTGGGTCATAATAAGCGTGTATGCACCTGGAGAAGAGAGGAGTGTAGAGGAGAGAGAGAGATTTTGGGAGATGTTAAGCGAATGTATAGGAACTTTTGAACCAAATGAGAGAGTAATTGTGGTAGGGGACCTAAATGCTAAAGTGGGAGAAACATGCAGAGAGGGTGTAGTAGGTAAGTTTGGGGTGCCAGGTGTAAATGATAATGGGAGCCCTTTGATTGAACTTTGTATAGAAAGGGGTTTAGTTATAGGTAATACATATTTTAAGAAAAAGAGGATAAATAAGTATACAAGATATGATGTAGGGCGTAATGACAGTAGTTTGTTGGACTATGTATTGGTAGATAAAAGACTGTTGAGTAGACTTCAGGATGTACATGTTTATAGAGGGCCACAGATATATCAGATCACTTTTTAGTTATAGCTACAGTGGGAGTAAAAGGTAGATGGGATACAAGGAAAATAGAATCAGTAAGTAAGAGAGAGGTGAAGGTTTATAAACTAAAAGAGGAGGCAGTTAGGGTAAGATATAAACAACTATTGGAGGATAGATGGGCTAGTGAGAGTGTAGGCAATGGGGTCGAAGATGTATGGGGTAGATTTAAAAATGTAGTGTTAAGAGTGTTCAGCAGAAGTTTGTGGTTACAGGCGAGTGGGTGCGGGAGGGAAGAGGAGCGATTGGTGGAATGATGATGTAAAGAGAGTAGTAAGGGAGAAAAGTTAGCATATGAGAGGTTTTTACAAAGTAGAAGTGATGCAAGGAGGGAAGAGTATATGGAGAGAAAAAGAGAGGTTAAAAGAGTGGTGAAGCAATGTAAAAAGAGAGCAGATGAGAGAGTGGGTGAGATGTTATCAGCAAATTTTGTTGAAAATAAGAAAAAGTTTTGGAATGAGATTAATAAGTTGAGGAAGCCTAGAGAACAAATGGATTTGACAGTTAAAAATAGGAGAGGAGAGTTATTAAATGGAGAGTTAGAGGTATCGGGAAGATGGAGAGAATATTTTGAGGAGTTGTTAAATGTTGATGAAGACAGGGAAGCTGTGATTTCGTGTGTAGGGCAAGGAGGAATAACATCTTGTAGGAGTGTGGAAGAGCCAGTTGTGGGTGTAGGGGAAGTTCGTGAGGCAGTGGGTAGAATGAAAGGGGGTAAGGCAGCTGGGATTGATGGGCTAAAGATAGAAATGTTAAAAGCAGGTGGGGATATAGTTTTGGAGTGGTTGGTGCTATTATTTAATAAATGTATGGAAGAGGGTAAGGTACCTAGGGATTGGCAGAGAGCGTGTATTGTTCCTTTGTATAAAGGCAAAGGGGACAAAAGAGAGTGCAAAAATTATAGGGGAATAAGTCTGTTGAGTGTACCTGGTAAAGTGTATGGTAGAGTTATTATTGAAAGAATTAAGAGTATGACAGAAAGCAGGATAGCAGATGAACAAGGGGGCTTTAGGAAAGGTAGGGGGTGTGTAGACCAAGTGTTTACAGTGAAACATATAGGTGAACAGTATTTGGATAAGGGTAAAGATGTTTTTGTGGCATTTATGGATTTGGAAAAGGCGTATGGTAGGGTAGATAGGGGGCAATGTGGCAGATGTTGCAGGTGTATGGAATAGGAGGAAGGTTACTGAAAGCAGTGAAGAGTTTTTATGAGGATAGTGAGGCTCAGGTTAGAGTGTGTAGGAGGGAAGGGGACTATTTCCCAGTAAAAGTGGGCCTTAGACAAGGATGTGTGATGTCACCGTGGTTGTTCAATATATTTATAGATGGGGTTGTAAGAGAAGTGAATGCGAGGGTCTTGGCAAGAGGTGTTGGGCTAAAATATAAAGAAGCAAATACAAAGTGGGAGTTGTCACAGTTGCTTTTTGCTGATGACACTGTGCTTTGGGAGATTCTGAAGAGAAGTTGCAGAGGTTGGTGGATGAATTTGGTAGGGTGTGTAAAAGAAGAAAATTGAAAGTAAATATAGGAAAGAGTAAGGTGATGAGGATAACAAAAAGAATAGGTGACGAAAGATTGGATATCAGATTGGAGGGAGAGAGTATGGAGGAGGTGAATGTATTCAGATATTTGGGAGTGGACATGTCAGCAGATGGGTCTATGAAGGATGAGGTGAATCATAGAATTGATGAAGGAAAAGGGTGAGTGGAGCACTTCGGAGTCTGTGGAGACAAAGAACCTTGTCCATGGAAGTAAAGAGGGAATGTATGAGAGTATAGTTATACCAACGCTCTTATATGGGTGTGAAGCATGGGTGATGAATGTTGCAACGAGGAGAAGGCTGGAGGCAGTGGAGATGTCATGTCTGAGGTCAATGTGTGGTGTGAATATAATGCAGAGAATTCGGAGTTTGGAAATTAGGAGGAGGTGCGGGATTACCAAAACGATTGTCCAGAGACTGAGGAGGGGTTGTTGAGGTGGTTTGGACATGTAGAGAGAATGGAACGAGACAGAGTGACTTCAGAGTGTATAAATCTGTAGTGGAGGGAAGGCGGGGTAGGGGTCGGCCTAGGAAAGGTTGGAGGGAGGGGTAAAGGAAGTTTTGTGTGCGAGGGCTTGGACTTCCAGCAAGCATGTGTGAGCATATTTGATAGGAGTGAATGGAGGCATATGGTTTTTAATACTTGACGTGCTGTTGGAGTGTGAGCAAAGTAACATTTATGAAGGGATTCAGGGAAACCGGCAGGCCGGACTTGAGTTCTGGAGATGGGAAGTACAGTGCCGGCACTCTGAAGGAGGGGTGTTAATGTTGCAGTTTTATAACTGTAGTGTAAAGCACCCCTCTGGCAAGACAGTGATGGAGTGAATGATGATGAAAGTTTTTCTTTTTCGGGCCACCCTGTCTTGGTGGGAATCGGCCGATGTGTTAATAATAAAAAAAAAAATGTAGTCAGAGCAAAAGGAATGGCAGCTGCCGCCGCCACACTAACTAGTCACATAGGTAATGACATATTTTATTCATTCTAGAGTATATATCATATTATTAATACATTACTTTGTGGTTATTAAGTATTAATGTTTTAATTAATTGGGTCAATATTATAATTTTGGAAATTTTTTGGATAAAGAATGAAAATAACGGCCATTATTGTAAGTTATTTAATTATAGATAAATCATAGGTTATAAGGGCTATTATTTTGTCCTGTCTCAAAACAATAAACTCTCCTCCCTCTCCCCTCCTCGCTGTCTTCCATATGCCAACAAGAGTCTTCAATAAAGGTAAAAGTGATTTAAATGTTCATTTATTCATTTCATTAGTGCTTTATATTTATTTCTCATTGTTTTCTGTATGTAAAACTACAGTCATACCTCGTGTTACGATGCTGTCAGCTTACGATATTTTCGAGTAATGATATTTATAACGTAAAAAAAATGATTGCGAGTAACGATGTTTGCTTCGGGTAACGACATTCGTACCGGACTTGTCCGCGTGGCGCCCAGCTGAGCGCGCACTCCAGGGAGCGTCAGTGTGCTATTGTTTGCAAGCGAGAGCGACCACCCACCCACAATCACACATTCATACCAGTATATTGTCATTATTCCACTGTTTTTAGTGCTTGCAACTGCTAAATAAGCTACCATGGGTCCAAGGAAAGATCCTAGTGGTAAGCCTGTGGCAAAGAGGAACAGAAATACATGTACGATAGAACTGTAGAAGGAGATAATGAAGGAGCAATGTTTCAAAAGGGCTTTGATGTGACCACAGACATGAATATAACCCTAAGAGACTTTTGGAAAAAACATTTCCATATGCTGCATTGTGTAAACCTTATAGGTAAGGCTTGGGAGGGAGTGACTACCAGGACTTTGAACTCTGCCTGGAGAAAATTGTGGCCAGACTGTGTCCTAGAGAGGGATTTTGAAGGTTTTGGGGCTGAGCCTCAGAACCCTGAGCCTGAGCCTGAGCCTGTTGTGGAAGAAATTATGGAATTGGGCAAGTCTATGGGGTTAGAGGTGAGTGGTGAGGATGTGGAACAGTTGGTGGAGGAGCACAAGGAAGAGCTAACCACTGAAGATCTGCAAGAGCTTCAACAGCAACTGGAACAAGAGACCAGAGGTCAGGACAATGGTTCAGAGGAGGAGGAGGGGGAACAGAGATGGAAGAAGGTGCCTTCTAAAGTGATTAAGGAGATTTGTGGAATGTGGAGCAGGGTGCAAGGCTTTATGGATGAATATCACCCTAACCATGCTGTTGCAGGCCGTGCTGGCAACCTGTACAATGACACAGTGGTGTGTCATTTCAGGGATGTGTTAAAGAATCGCCAGATACAGAGCTCCCTGGACAGATTTATTGTTAGAAAGAGGTCCAGTGACTCAAGCTGGTCCTAGTGGCATTCAAAGAAAAGGAAGTAACCCCAGAAAAGAACTTGGTACCTGAGTGTTAATGGAAGGATTCCCTTCCAAACACTAGCATACTACTCCACCTTCTCCTCCTCCCGTCCTCCACACATCAACAACTCTTCAATAAATGTAAGTGACATGTTATTGTACAATATTTACATGTGTATTTAGTTATTCTTCATTAAATTGTGTATTATTTAATGTCAAAAAGTTCTAAAAAATATTTTATTTAACTACTTTTGGAAGTCTTGGACGGATTAAATTTATTTCCATTATTTCTTATGGGGAAAATTGATTCGGGTAACGATTGTTTCGACTTAAGATATGCCCTCTCTGACGGATTAATATCGTAAGTCGAGGTACCACTGTATAGTTATTTATAAAATGTATTTTTTGTTAATATTTTTGGGTGTCTGAAACGGATTAATTGGATTTACATTATTTCTTATGGGAAATATTACTTCGGTTTTATCCATTTCGGATTTTGACTGACCTTCTGGAACGGATTAAGGACGAAAACCGGGGTTCCACTGTACTTAAAAAAAAAAAAATCCATATTTTTAAAAATTATGTTGTTGTGTTTTATATTAAGGTATTAATAGGTACATAATTTTTTTATTAAATATACTGTATGATACTTTTGCAAAAAAAATAAAAAAATAAGCAAAATGTTAAGATAATTTCCAGTGGTTAAGAATTAAGGATTTATATGTAGGCATTCTATACAAATTATGAAATATTTAAATATATTAATCAGAACTTGTGAAATTCCAGTATGCCATCATGGGCTTATGTTTTTTCCCTTTCCATTCAATTTCCTGCCAGATTGTACATTGCCTCCTACTCATATTAAAACTGCAAGTGTTCCTTTCCACTCAGTATCCAGTGGTTACTCTGCCTACCTACATTATTATTACTGACAAACTATCATTACTAAACTTTTCAGTTAGCAACCTTATACTTCCCATGAAGCGGGCTACTAAACATGGTACAGACTCAAGCTTGTGATTCACTTGCCCTTCTTCCTGTAGAGCTCACCTGTTTTGCTCTTGATAGTTGGACTTTTATGATAGTCATGATTTTGTTATATAATGTAGTGTAGACAAACCATGGTATGGGTGAGGTTAGAACCCATAGCAAGTGAGTCATAAAACTCCAGGTCAGTGGAGTTTTAAGACTCACTTGCTGTGGGTTCTAACTCTACCTGTACCTGGTTTATTTCCAATCGTGTTATTACAATTTCGTGAGTCATGATGTAGTGTAGTCGTGAGTAGTCTCATTATAATTATTTGCCCCAACCCCTGCCCCTTCCCAGGATATTTTAGAAAAAAGATGTGTTGTTTGACTTTAATCTGTACTAAACTAGACAGATTTTAATAAGCAGTGTCAGGCAGGCATAAATAGCCTGTAGTTCACAGATGCACATATTTTTCACTGACTAAATATTAATGACTAAAAAATAAGGTATGTGATGGAAAGTATTAATTGTCACAAGTCAGTGATTGTTAAAATTTTTGTCTAACATTAGACACTGAGGGACACAAATGTACCATTCAGGCTGAATATAAGCCATGAGTCGCAGGTTGGACTTTCTTGCTCTAGTTAAACAATTTTTTTAACACTTCCTCTTACATATGGACTACAAATAAACCTTGTGTGCTGATTATAAATGTTCTACATCATTTCAGGCCTTCTGGGATACAACATGACCATGAATGTAAATGCATCAAGTGAAGGCAAATACAGTGTCTACTATTTTTCTGACTGCCCAAATTCAAGCCTGGATCTTTATCAGTGCTCAAAATGCCTTTATAATATCAGTGATTACTATAGTGAGGTGAGTGCTCTTTAGACAGGATGCCTATTGTCCTATGTTAGGTAAGTCTTTCTCATACCCATTCATTCTCATTTTAACCATTGTTTGGTTTAGTTTTAATGCTATGCAATCTATGAGCTTTAATGATACCACTTGGCATTTCTGCTCAATTTTTTTTTTTTTATTAACACATCGGCCGTTTCCCACCAAGGCAGGGTGGCCCGACAAAGAAAAACTTTCATCATCATTCACTCCATCACTGTCTTGCCAGAGGCGTGCTTACACTACAGCTACAAAACTGCAACATTAACACCCCTCCTTCAGAGTGCCGGCACTGTACTTCCCATCTCCAGGAATCAAGTCCGGCCTGCCGGTTTCCCTGAAACCCTTCATAAATGTTACCTTGCCTACACTCCAACAGCACGTCAAGTCCTAAAAACCATTTGTCTCCATTCGCTCCTATGTAACACGTTCACGCACTCTTGCTGGAAGTCCAAGCCCCTCGCAAACAAAACCTCCTTCACCCCCTCCCTCCAACCTTTTCTAGGCTGACCCCTACCCCGCCTTCCCTCCACTACAAATTTATACACTCGAAGTCATTCTAGTTTGCTTCATCCTCTCTCTATGTCCAAACCATCTCAACAACCCCTCCTCAGCTCTCTGGATAATAGTTTTGGTAATCCCACACCTCCTCCTAATCTCCAAACTACGGATTCTCTGCATTATATTCACACCACAAATTGCCCTCAGACACGACATCTCCACTGTCTCCAGCCTTCTCCTTGTTGCAACATTCACAACCCATGTCTCACACCCATACAAGAGCGTTGGTATAACTATACTCTCATACATTCCCCTCTCTGCTTTCATGGATAAAGTTCTCTGTCTCCACAAGCTCCTCAGTGCACCATACACCTTTTTCCCCTCGTTAATTCTATGATTCACCTCATCCTTCATATACCCATCTGCTGATGGGTATATGAATAGCTTTATTGCCAAACCAGTGCTTATATACAGTAGACCCCCGGTTATCGGCCATAATTCATTCCAGAATGCTGTTCGAGTGCCGTTACCAAACAAATTTGTTCCCATAAGGACAAATGTAAATTAGATTAGTCCGTTTCAGACCCCCAAAAATACACTTAGAAAAGCACTTACAAAAATACACTTACATAATTGTTCGAGTTGGGAGCAGTACGAAATCCGGGGGTCCACTGTATATTGAAATTTGATAGTTTTGAGATATATTTGTAAGGCACATTTATGACCCATTGTGAGCCCTGTGTGATAGAGAAGGATATAAATACCTTATGCTACTCCATTCCATTAAGATGTAATTTACTCTCCCAATTAAATGTATACAGTAGGGCACCACTTATATGGCAGGTCAAGCTACTGCTGGAAAGCAGACATTGCCGGAAAGCAGAACACCATTTTTCCACTTATAAATTATGTAAATGCCAAATAACAAGTTTACACTAACATATATTAAGTTAGCAATAGAACTAGGCATTAAAAAACAATAAAAAGTAAAATACACACACAGTACACTCTTTACTTACCTTAAAATATTTGTAGTCTTAATGTAGGGTGAGAGGTGAGTAGTATTTATTGTAAGTGGTCAGGTGTGGTAGGTATGGCCACCCCACCCACATGTAATAAACAGTAAACTGTTATATTACACACTGGACACTGGGGTCGTCCCGCAGTTACTAAAAACAACAGACATAGCCCCACTCCACAAAGGGGGCAGTAAAGCAGTAGCAAAGAACTACAGACCAATAGCGCTAACATCCCATATCATAAAATTTTTTAAAGGGTTCTAAGAAGCAAGATCACCACTCATCTTGATACCCATCAATTGCACAACATAGGGCAGCATGGGTTTAGAGCAGGTCGCTCCTGTCTGTCCCAACTACTGGACCACTACGACAAGGTCCTGGATGCTCTAGAAGACAAACAGAATGCAGATGTTATATACACAGACTTTGCAAAAACCTTTGACAAGTGTGACCATGGTGTAATAGCACACAAAATGCATGATAAAGGAATAACAGGAAAAGTTGGTAGATGGATCTATAATTTCCTAACAAGTAGAACACAAAGAGTAGTAGTCAACAGAGTAAAGTCTGAGGCAGCTACTGTGAAAAGCTCTGTTCCACAAGGCACAGTACTCGCTCCCATCCTGTTCCTCATCCTCATATCGGACATAGACAGGGATATAAGCCACAGTGCTGTGTCTTCCTTTGCAGATGACACCCGAATCTGTATGACAGTGTCCACCGTTGAAGACGCTGCAAGACTCCAAGCAGACATAAACCAAATCTTTAAAAGGGCTGTAGAAAACAATATGAAGTTCAATGATGAGAAATTTCAATTACTCAGATACGGAAAACGTGAGGAAATTAAAATCTTATCAGAGTACAAAACTAATTCCAACCACACAATAGAGCGAAAAACTAATGTCAAAGACCTGGGAGTGATCATGTCAGAGGATCTCACCTTCAAGGACCATAACACCGTAGCAATCACATCTGCTAGAAAAATGACAGGATGGATAATGAGAACCTTCAAAACCAGGGATGCCAAGCCCATGTTGACACTTTACAGATCGCTGGTTCTATCTAGGCTGGAATATTGCTGCACACTAACTGCACCATTCAAGGCGGGTGAAATTGCTGACCTTGAAAATGTGCAGAGAACCTTCACGGCACGCATAACTGCGATAAACCACCTCAATTACTGGGAATTCTTGAAGTTCCTAAACCTGTACTCTCTAGAACGCAGGCGGGAGAGATACATTATTATATACACGTGGAAAATTCTCGAGGGATTAGTATCAAACTTGCACATGAGAATCACTCCCTACGAAAGCAAAAGACTCAGCAGGCAATGTAACATCCCCTCAATGAAAAGCAGGGGTGCAACTAGCACGTTGAGGGACAACACAATAAGTGTCAGGGGCCCAAGATTGTTCAACTGCCTCCCAGCATACATAAGGGGGATTACCAACAAACCCCTGGCTGTCTTCAAACAGGCACTGGACAGGCACCTTAAGTCGGTACCTGACCAGCCAGGCTGTGGTTCGTACGTTGGACTGCGTGCAGCCAGCAATAACAGCTTGGTTGATCAGGCTCTGATCCAACATGAGGCCTGGTCACAGACCGGGCCGCAGGGGCATTGACCCCTGGAATTCTCTCCAGGTAAACTCCAGGTAAACAGTACGTAGTTACATTCCTGAAAACGCCATGTTAGGTAAATCCTTGTTAAATAAACTGAAGAACTTATGGGAAAAATAGGATGACATTCCTGGGAGCCTCAAAAAAGCCAAACTTGTTTTTTAGACCTCCAGAGCTTACAAAAATAAAAGTGATTATTACATAATAGAGAGATGTGCTCACGGAAAATGTAAACAAACCGGGTGGCACGCGCCATATTTGAAAGACCGCTCGCCGTATAGAAAGTTTTGGTCATAATTTGAACTCCCCGTATTAACGGAGCGCCGTAAGGCGAAACGCCAAAAAGTGGGGCTCTACTGTACACTCTTTACTTACGTTAAAATATCTGTAGTCTTAATGTAGGGTGAGAGGTGAGTAAACAGGATAAAATGAATAAACGAGAGAGAGAACGAGTAAATGAGAGAGGACAGAGACACGGAGTATGTAAACAAGCAGACGAACATGTCTGGTGGGTTGATACATGTTCATTTCCATGTTTGTGAAGCTTATACCATAATACAAACACCTCACATTGTGTACAAGTTGTGTCCATGTTGTTGCAGTAGAATAAATGAAGAGCAACACTCCCATTCTCATATAACGTACCATTTTTAGAAGGAATGACGTTCTGAGTGAAGGCATACGAAAAGAATAATTTTCTACAATAATTTTCTTGAACTGTAGAAAATGTTATTCTTTCTGACACTCCAACAAGACGACTGGAAAAACATCTCTTATTTATTTTAATTTATTCTACTGTGGGGTGTATTTATCATGTTTATATGTTACATAGTGTGTTTATTATATAATTTTGAAAAAATATCATGGAACCTTGGTACTCGAACAGCTCTGTACTCGAACGCTTTGCTCGGTAAAAAAATCGCTTGATAGTCGACCATTTGCTCGGCACTCTGCCAGAACATATGCGTCAGTCTCCCCACAGCTATTGCTCAGTCCAAAACTCTCCTGATTTTCATTGAAAACTATTTCGTGTTTCTTCACATTTTTGGTTGTTTTTTATATATTATTTGTATAAATAAGTCACCATGGGGCCTTAGAAGATTAGTGATAACAGCTATCCAAAAACAAAATTGGTTAGTGTGTGTTTGCCATGATGTAAACACTGCCTCCGCCTCTCCATATGTGCCTTTTATTATTAATTTTGGCGTCTTTATTGTGCTTCTAGATTATCTATCGTGTTTCTGATATCAAGTTGGAATAAATGTGATATAGATAACCTTTATTACTAATATTAGCATAATTACACAACATTGTATTCGCGCCACTGCTATTATCCGGCTATCAAGACGACTCATCAGATACTGAATGCTCCTTCTGCTGGCCCCTCCCTCTCTCTCCTATAGCTCCTCCCACTTTGGGCCCCTTTTATATTACGCTTGCTTTCCATTTTGAATTTTTATTCACACAAACAAATAGAAGATTTACTGATACCACATGAAAACTACTTTATCTTGGAGGACAGGAGAGATAGGGGACATATGATAACGACATATAAAATACTGGAAAAATAAACACATAAGCAGTATAATGTGATCCTTTATTGACAACGTTTCGCCCACGCAGTGGGCTTTATCGAGTCACAAACAGATCTACCTGGATACAAGATTCAAGAGTATTTATAGGATTTAGTAAGGTGGAGAATGCTGAGTCAGGTGGAGAATGCTGCATGTGACAATCTTCAGAGTAGTGTGATGGAGTCTTAAACCTTGGGAAGCTTTAAAAAGAGACTGAACAAGTATCTGTGTAAACCTTTTGCAGTGTTCCATTCTTAAGTGGGATAACGATGAAGAAGTTTCTGGGCAATAGGTTCAGCTATGTTGTAGAAGCCGTTGTTCTGGTTGAAGTTGTTGGATATGCAGATAAGTGATGATTCTAGGATTCTTCGGTATTGAGTGTTGTCTTATCTGGAGATGAGTCTTGCGTTTCTGTAGTTGATTAAATGGTTGTGTGAATTTCGGTGTTGAACACAGGCATTCCTTGAGTCGTCAGATCTGCCTGCCTACTGGTGTTCTGAAATACGTGTTTGGAGGTCTCTGGAAGTTTCGCCGACGTATAATTTGATGCAGCCATTACAAGGGATTGTGTATACCCCTGCAGTGGATTGAAGCTTGTCCTGTCTGTTACTGGTAATGTCTTTGATGGTGGTGGATGTAGAGGTGGATACTCGGAATGAGGTATTGGAAAAAATGTTGGAAACGTGTTTGGAAATGGAGTTGGTGGGGAGGACTATGTATCTCTTCTCAGCAGTGTCTTCTATGGGTGTGTTGAAGATGTTTAATGCCCGTCGTCTGCAGTCTCTAATGAAGTGACGAGGATAGTGAAGTTTGGAAAAAACTTGTTCAATGAGGGAGAATTCTTCTTCAAGGAACTCACTGCTGCAGATACTGAGTGCGTGCTGGAAAAAGCCTATAATTACACCACGTTTAGTTTTGGTGTCGTGGTGAGAGTAGAAGTGGAGAAGATCGTGTTGATTGGTAGGTTTTCGATAGACTTTAAAACGAAGTTCATTGTCAGCTTTGCAGAGAAAAACATCAAGGAAAGGAAGAGTGTTGTCGACTTCTTCTTATAGTGTAAACTGGATTGATGAATGGAACACTGCAAAAGGTTTACACAGATACTTGTTCAATCTCTTTTTAAAGCTTCCCAAGGTTTAAGACTCCATCACACTACTCTGAAGATTGTCACATGCAGCATTCTCCACCTGACTAAATCCTATAAATACTCTTGAATCTTGTATCCAGGTAGATCTGTTTGTGACTCGATAAAGCCCACTGCGTGGGCGAAACGTTGTCAATAAAGGATCACATTATAATGCTTATGTGTTTATTTTTCCATTGTGTCGGTATTTTATACCATTTATTTCCATATAAAATACTGAGGGGAATTGACAAGGTGAGGAACACCATTGAACTGAAGAAAGATATTATAGAAAAATATGAGAGTGGAGTACGTCTGAGTGAGCTTGCCAGGATGTACAAGAAAACCCCATCTACTATCAGCTCTATCCTGGCAAAGAGAAATGAGATCAAGGAAGCTAATGTTGCAAAAGGGGTTGATATGTTAACGAAAAATAGATTGAAAACAGTGGATGAGGTTGAGAAGTTGTTGATGGTGTGGA
This sequence comes from Cherax destructor, assembly GCA_009830355.1. Lineage (NCBI taxonomy): Eukaryota > Metazoa > Arthropoda > Malacostraca > Decapoda > Parastacidae > Cherax > Cherax destructor. The sequence continues at coordinate 45,509 of WNWK01003567.1, forward strand.
TCAATGAAAAACAGATAGCGGGTGATAGTATTTCCACGGCGATAATTTGTGAAAAGGCAAGGAAGTTGCATGCAGATCTTGTCAAGACAATGCCTGCAACCAGTGGTGAGGCGAGTGATTTTAAAGCCAGCAAAGGCTGGTTTGAGAGGTTTAAGAAACGTAGTGGCATACACAGTGTTGTGAGGCATGGTGAGGCAGCCAGCTCAGACAAATGTGCAGCTGAAAAAATTGTGAAGGAATTCCAGGGGTTCGTAGACACTGAAAAATTCGAACCCCAACAAGTGTTTAATTGTGATGAAAAAGGCCTTTTTTGGAAGAAAATGCCCAACAGGACCTTCATTACTCAGGAGGAAAAGGCACAGCCAGAACACAAGCCTATGAAAGACAGGCTAACTCTTATGATGTGTGCCAATGCCAGTGGTGATTTTAAAGTGAAGCCTTTACTGGTGTATCACTCAGAAAATCCCAGACCCTTCAAGAAACACAGTGTTGACAAGAATAATTTGTGTGTGCATTGGAAGGCTAACACCAAGGCATGGGTCACTACAGAGATTTTCAAGGAATGGTTGGCTGGAGTGTATGGCCCTAGTGTGAAGAAATACCTCCTGGAAAAGAAATTGCCACTCAAGTGCCTCCTGGTACTGGACAATGCTCCTGCTCGTCCTCACAACTTGCAAGAGTTGTTGCCTGACAACTTAAATTTCATCAGAGTGAAGTTCTTGCCTCCTAACACCACTTCTCTCATCCAGCCCATGGACCAGCAGGTCATTGCAAACTTCAAGAAACTGTACACCAAAGCAGTGTTTCAGAAGTGCTTTAATGTGACCTCAGACACTGAATTGACCCTAAGAGAGTTCTGGAAAAAACACTTCAATATCGTGCATTGCATAGGCCTTATAGGTAAGGCTTGGGAGGGAGTGACTTCCAGGACTTTGAACTCTGCTTGGAGCCCACTGTGGCTGGATTGTGTTGAAAAGAGGGATTTTGAAGGATTTGTGGCTGACCCTGTGCCTGTTGTGGAAGATATTGTGGCATTGGGGAACAGCCTGGGGTTGGAGGTGAGTGGTGAGGATGTGGAAGAGTTGGTGGAGGAGCACAGGGTAGAGCTAACAACTGAAGAGCTGCAAGAGCTTCATCTGGAACAGCATGTGACTACAGCTGAGGTTATTGCTTCACAGGAGGAGGGAGAGAGAGAGAAGGAGGTGCCTTCTTCAGTGCTTAAGGGGATGTGTACAAAGTGGAATGTGTTGCAGACATTTGTTGAAAGACACCACCCTGAGTAAGCTGAAATGAGCCTTCTGTGCAACCACTTCAGTGACAGAGCCATGTTGTACTTCAGGAAAGTGTTGAAGAGTCGCCAGAAACAGAGGACTGTGGACAGTTACTTCACCAGGAAGGGGTCTAGTGACTCTCAAGCTGGTCCTAGTGGCATTAAAAGACCAAGAAGGGAAGTAACCCCAGAGAGGGACTTGTTACCTGAAGTCCTTTTGGAGGGGGATTCCCCTTCCAACCACTAACTCCCTGCCCCTGTCATCATCCCTATCTTCCAGATGCCTGCAACTCTTCAAAGAAAGAACAAATCAAGGAAGCTGATGTTGCAAAAGGTGTTGATATGCTAACCAAAAATAGACCACAAATAGTCGAACAGGTTGAGAAGTTGTTGCTGGTGTGGATCAAGGATAAAAAGTTAGCGGGTGATAGTGTGTCGGAGACAATCATATGTGAAAAGGCAAGGCAGTTGCATGCCGATCTTGTAAAGAAAATGCCAGGAGCTAGTGCTGATTTTAGTGTTAGTGATTTTAAGGCCAGCAGACGCTGGTTTGACAGATTTAAGAAGCATAGTGGCATACTCAATGTGGTAAGGCATGGTGAGGCTGCCAGTTCAGACAAACGTGCGGCTGAAAAATTCATAACTGAATTTAAGGACTACATAAAGACTAAAAATTTGAAACCCAAACAAGTGTTCAATTGTGACAAAACAGGCCTATTTTGGAAGAAAATGCCCAACAGGACCCACATTACTCAGGAGGAAAAGTCACTGCCAGGACACAAGCCTATGAAAGACAGGCTAACACTCTTGTTTTGTTCTAACACTATGGAGATTTTAAAGTGAAGTCTTTACTGGTGTATCACTCAGAAAATCCCAGAGTGTTCAAGAAACACAATGCCGTCAAGAATAGATTGTGTGTGTTGTGGAAAGCTAATCATAATGCATGGGTCACAAGGCAAATTTTCAGAGTGGATCCATGAAGAGTTTGACCCCAGTGTGAAAAAATACCTCCTGGAAAATAAATTGCCACTCAAGTGCCTCGTCTTACTGGACAATGCTCCTGCACATCCTCCAAACTTGGTAGACCTACTGTGTAAGGACTTCAGTTTTATAAAAGTGAAGTTCTTGCCTCCTAACACCACTCCTCTCCTCCAGCCCATGGACCAGCAGGTCATTTCTAACTTCAAAAAACTCTACCCAAAAGCAGTGTTTGAAAAGTGTTTTGAAGTGACCTTGGACACTGAATTGACCCTAAGAGAGTTCTGGAAGAATCACTTCAATATCTACAACTCCATAGGCCTTATAGGTAAGGCTTGGAAGGGAGTGACTTCCAGGACTTTGAACTCTGCTTGAGACAATTGTGGCCAGGTTATGTCCAAGAGAGGGATTTTGAAGGGTTTGAGGCTGACCCTGACCTTGCCAACCCTCTGCCTGTTGTGGAAGGTATTGTGGCATTGGGCAAGTCCCTGGGGTTGGAGGTGAGTGCCGAGGATGTGGAAGAGTTGGTGGATGGCCACAATGAAGAGCTAACCACTGAAGAGCTAGAAGAGCTGGAACTGGAGCAGCATCAGACCAGAGTTCAGGAACTTGCTTCACAGGAGGAGGAAGAGGGAGTGGATGAGGTGCCTTCTTCAGAGATTAAGGAAATTTGTGCAATGTGGAATAAGGTGCAGGCATTTGCTGAAAAATATCACCCTGAGCAAGCTGAAACAAGCCATATCTGCAACATGTTCAGTGACAAAACACTGTCCCATTTTAGGGACATCTTAAAGAGGCACCAGAAACAGAGGACTCTTGACAGTTATTTTTCGAGACAGGGGTCCAGTGACTCTCAAGCTGGTCCTAGTGGCATTAAAAGAAAAAGAAGGGAAGTAACTCCAGATAAGGACTTGTTACCTGAAGTCTTTATGGAGGGGGATTTCCCTTCCAAACACTAAGCCCTCCCTTCCTCACTCCTCCTCCCTATCTTCCAGATGCCATCAATAATCTTCAATAAAGGTAAGTAAAAATGTTATTTTATAATAATATACAGTGGTACCCCGGTTTACGATGGTCTCCAAACTCGCCCTTTTATGTAAGTTTATTTTTCTAAATGCTTTTGTAAGTGTATTTTTGGGGTCTAAAAGGACTAGTCTATTTTACATTATTCCTTATGAGGATAAATTCATTTGGTAATGGCACTTGAACAGCATTCTGGAACGAAAAAATATCGTAAACCAGGGTACCACTGTATATACATATAATATCTTTATTTACTACAAGTACATGGAGAAGGTATATAGGCCTAGCTGACATCAATGACATACTACTATATAGAAAGCCGCTTATTATGCTGAACATTTCGGGCAAATTAGGTCAGTGTCCCAGGATGCGACCCACACCAGTCGACTAACTCACAGGTACCCATTTACTGATGGGAGAACATAGACAACAGGTGTAAAGAAACACGCCCAATGTTTCTATTTTGGGTGGGAATCGAACTGTACTATGTATAATTGTTGTGTGTATGTAAAACTATAATTAATCTCATTAAAATGTATTTTTTGTGAATATTTTTGGGTTTCTGGAACGGATTAATTGTATTTCCATTATTTCTTATGGGAAATATTGCTTCGAGTTTCGAGCGTTTCGAGTTTAGAACTAGCTCCTGGAACGGATTAAGTTCGAAACTCAGAGTTCCACTGTATCATTATAATAAAGTGTCTTCGAGACTAATAAGACACTCTTAGTGATTTTAATGTGTACTTGCATGCCAGCAGTGTGTAAGTTTACTTAGGTACAGGTACACATAAGTATAATTATCAGAGTACAGTGGTACCTCAAGTTACGATGGTCCCCAAAATCGCCCTTTTATGTAAGTTTATTTTTTTAAATGCTTTTGTAAGTATATTTTTGGGGGTGTAAAAGGACTAGTCTATTTTACATTATTCCTTATGGGGATAAATTCGTTTGGTAATGGCACTTGAACAGCATTCTCGAACGAAAAAATATCGTAACTCGAGGTACCACTGTATATATAAAATATGAAATAAGTTTTAAACACTTGAAATTTTGGAAAGTTTCAAGACATAATGGAGAGATGTACTCACGGAGAATGTAAACAAACCAGGTGGCGCGCGGTGACCATATTAGAAAGTCATGTAGGAGGAGCCATATAGCGAGTTTTGGTCATAATTTGAAATGTCTGTACAGTGGACCCTCGGTTAACAAAATTAATCCGGTCCAGGAGCTATTACTTAATCTGAATCTTTCGTTATCTGAAACCTTATTTCCTATAAGAAATAATGTAAATACAATTAATTCGTTCCACAAAAAAATAATCACTCAAAAAAAAAAAAATAACATTTACTTACCTTTATTGAAGAGTTGCAGGCATCTGGAAGGTAGAGTTGCTGACAGGGGCAGGGTGTTAATGGTTGGAAGGAAATCCCTCCAAAAGGACTTCAGGTAACAAGTCCCTCTCTGGGGTTACTTCCCTTCTTTTTCTTTTAATGCATGAATGCTACACTCCCTGCATGCCTGCTACACTCCCTACATGCCTGCTACACTCCCTGCATGCCTGCTACACTCCCTGCATGCCTGCTACACTCCCTGCATGAATGCTACACTCCCTGCATGAATGCTACACTCCCTGCATGAATGCTACACTCCCTGCATGAATGCTACACTCCCTGCATGAATGCTACACTCTCTGCATGAATGCTACACTCCCTGCATGAATGCTACACTCCCTGCATGAATGCTACACTCCCTGCATGAATGCTACACTCCCTGCATGCCTGCTACCACTGGGGTGCCACTAGGAAGCTTCTTTGGACCCATGGTGACTTATTTCACAGTGACAATCACTAAACCACCAAAAATATTGTGAATCTTTGAAAGAGCACGCTAGGTAATGTTCTCTCAATGGTAAACAATGCTTCACTGGCGTCCTGCGCTTGCGCGGAGCAGGCGGACATATCTAATACCTTTCGGTAACCGAGGAATTTTTCGCTAACCGATTACGAAAAAAGCTTACGTTTTCCAAAGCTTACGTTAACGGAACCTTTCGTTAACCGAGGGTCCACTGTATTAGCGGAACACCATAAGGCAAAATGCCAAAAAGCAGGGACCTACTGTAATTACAGGTTTCTCCTCACTTTATGCAGTTTTGCTTTGTGTGAATTCACTTATATGTGGCAACCGTATTTTGTTTTTTATAATACATTGGCCGTTTTCCTTTGAGGCAGGGTGACCCAAAAAAGAAAGAACACTTTCATCATCACTCACTCCATCACTGTCTTGCCAGAGATGTTCAGATACTATACAGTGGACCCCCGAGTTTCGTAAACCCCGGAAATCGTACATTTATGTAAGTATAATATTGTAAGTGCTTGTGGAAAAGTATTTTTGGGGGTCTGAAATAGACTAACCTACGTGAAATTTTTCCTTAAGGGAGTAAATTCGTTCAGTAATGGCACTTGAGCAGACTTCAGGAGTGAAGTTTTTACGAAACTCGGGGGTCCACTGTAGTTCAAAAACTGCAACATATCTCCACCCCTCCTTCTTAGTGCAGGCACTGTACTTGCCACCTCCAGGACTCAAGTTCTGCTAACCGGTTTCCCTGAATCCCTTCATAAATATTAATAATCTTGCGCACACTCCAACAGCACATCAAGTTATAAAAACCATTTGCTTCCATTCGCTCCTATCTAACACATTCACGCATTCTTGCTGGAAATCTGAGCTCCCTCTCACACAAAACTTTCTTTACCCTCTCCCTCCAACCTTTCCCAAGATGACCTCTACCCCGCCTTCCTTCCACTACAGATTTATATGCTTTCCAAGTCATTCTACTTATTTCTACCAGTAATTCGCTATGCTACTGGTATGTGGCATAAATATACTCTTATGCAATCACCCTAGTACAGCACTGCTAGATTTTTTAACAATATCTCCTTGAATATCACTTTAAACTGGTTCATTTTGACATTGATAAGAGAGAATGACCATAAAGAAAGCAGATTTTTGGGGGGGAAATTCAATGAGCATATTTTGAATGAAATTCTATTGTTAATTTTTATGGTGATGAGGATAACAAAAAATTAGATAACGGAAGATTGGATATCAGATTGGAGGGAGAGAGTATGGAGGAGGTGAATGTGTTCGGGAATGGATGTGTCAGCAGATGGGTATATGAAGGATGTGGTGAATCATAGAATTAACGAGGGGAAAAAGGTGAGTGGTGCACTGAGGAGCTTGTGGAGACAGAGAACTTTATCCATGAAAGCAAAGAGGGGAATGTATGAGAGTATAGTTATACCAACACTCTTGTATGGGTGTGAGACATGGGTTGTGAATGTTGCAACAAGGAGAAGGCTGGAGGCAGTGGAGATGTCATGTCTGAGGGAAATGTGTGGTGTGAATAAAATGTAGAGAATTCGTAGTTTGGAGATTAGGAGGAGGTGTGGGATTACCAAAACTATTATCCAGAGAGCTGAGGAGGGGTTGTTGAGATGGTTTGGACATATAGAGAGGATGGAGCAAAATAGAATGACTTCGAGTGTGTATAAATCTGTAGTGGAGGGAAGGCGGGGTAGGGGTCGGCCTAGAAAAGGTTGGAGGGAGGGGGTAAAGGAGGTTTGTGTGCGAGGGGCTTGGACTTCCAGCAAGCGTGCGTGAGCGTGTTAGATAGGAGCAAATGGAGACAAATTGTTTTTAGGACTTGATGTGCTGTTGGAGTGTAGGCAAGGTAACATTTATGAAGGGTTTCAGGGAAACCGGCAGGCCGGACTTGATTCCTGGAGATGGGAAGTACAGTGCCGGCACTCTGAAGGAGGGGTGTTAATGTTGCAGTTTTGTAGCTGTAGTGTAAGCACGCCTCTGGCAAGACAGTGATAGAGTGAATGATGATGAAAGTTTTTCTTTGTCAGGCCACCTTGCCTTGGTGGGAAATGGCCTATATGTTAATAAAAAAAAAAATTTTTTAAGTGTCTTACACCAACTCAAAAGAAAATGGACACCCAATCAGATGAAATTTGGTTGCTCCACCACAAAGTTGGAACTAGAAGTGGAATGAGGGAGGAAAGTGTAATAGAGACAGGTATTCACAGGTTTATAATGTGTGCATCTCAATCCTGGCAAAGACAGGCTGGTTGGTTGGCAATAGAGGGAGGGTAAAAGGGCAGTGGAGTTTGAGTGAATCTTTTATTTTCTCATTTGCTTTTTTGACCAGTTGCATTTTTCTTTTAAGTATTTGGCCATTACCTATCAGGTATGTTCATAATTTTTTTTATAAAAATAAGAAAATGTAGAATTTTTTCAAGACTGTTTATTGTATAGGGACTGATGATTAAGTTTTGCATTATATTTTTTCTCAGTTTTTCAACCAGTATTATTTTTTTGTGTATGTGATCATTTAGTACATGTATGGTAAGCTCATATTTGTTTTGTAAATATTAGTCAAGAAATGTGGAATTTGCAGTCTTAGTTAATGGTACAAATGAACTCGTACAGATACAATAAAGCAGAAAATAATATGAGTACTGTACTGTATATTTTGACCTCATATTGAGGCCCTCTTCAGCAAACTCAAAACATATATAAGATGAAATTTATATTAAGAGACAGTATGCTCAGTTGACACATCTGTGATAGGAACAAGTAACCTTAGGACAGTTGGAAAAACTGTTGAAGTGTCTTATGCATATTTAATAGCTCTTTGATGTTCATTTTATCTAGTTATTAAAATGCTATCTGTTTGTATACTTCATAAACTAGTGTAAGTTTATTAATCCAACTCTGTGATTTATTTTAATCTCAACAGAACTCATCCCTTATGGCCACTGCTGAAATGATTAATATTAAGGATGAGCCAGAGTGTGGGTATGATGGAAGTTTATGTATTCACCCGGCTGGAAGGTTCAAAAAAATCTTAGCCTACGTGATGGGTGGACTCCTCATCATGAGCACCTTTATATCTACTATTTTGTATCGCAACTGGAAATACGAGCAGGAAATCATCGGTCTGGAGTGGCGTATCAATCATTTGGACCTGGTACTGAGTAACCACACCTCCGCTGGGAGTAGGGTACGTGAGGCCGGCTTATACTCTACCTCTTCTTCCCTAACCAGCAGGGTACGTAAGTATTCTTTCAGTCCCCTGCAACTCTGCTCTAAATGGTTATCCTCTGTTCTTCAAATGGTTATCTTTATTGGTTGTTACTATTTTATATTATTGTTTCGTCTTTGGCTTCTTCTTTACATTGTTAATGCTTATGCTTTTTTTATTATCTTTGATCTATTAAATTTGGCGCATCATTGCCTTCTTTCTCAAGTGATACTTTTTTTTCATTTCTTCATAAATTTCCCACTGTATTTCATCTTTTGTTCACTTAAGCTTTATACACTTCACAACTAACCTGCAGTTGTGAGAGAAAATCTTAGGATGCATGTTGGTGTATCCAGGAGCATTATCTAGTTACAGCTTCACAATTTGACTTCATAATGGTCAAGCCAAGGAGATTGTGGGTTAGTTGTGAATTCTTCCAACCATAGTATTGTGACTCTTATTCTTTTTTTGCACTTGTTTAATTTTCATATACAGGTCGGCCATCACTAATCCGGCATCATTGGGACCTGTAGTGTGCCGGATTACAGAGTGGTTAGGTTAGAATACACTTAATTAACCTATCAGTAGAGACTCTTTCTGCTACATCTTCCTCATTTTCATCACTGCTTTCTCCTCCACTGGCTTGCTGCTGTGGATTTACAACCATCTGCACAATTTCTGAGTCAGTATGATGATGAAATTTAAGTCAGTATAATGATTTGAGTCATTATAATGAAGAAATTTGAAATTATGCTAGCCGAAATTAGTGCCGGATTACTGATGGAACCGGATAACTGATTGCCGGATTAATGATGGCCGACCTGTATTGCATTTCTTAAGGAATTTTTTTTGGTAAATAATGAAGTTGCTAGTATATCATTGTTTCCATCTTTCTTGCTTTTGTCTTAATTAAAGGGGAATCATCACACAAGTCACGTAGTTTCAGTACTTCACACAGATGTTTTAATCATTATACCTAATATAAATTCCTGCTTTTTTGACTGGTTTTTAACTTTTATTTAATTTCCATATTTGAATTGCCATCTTAAAGACAATGCAGTAAGGATGCACTTATCATAGTACTGTAATTTCCTTTCATAAATTGGGATATGTTACTATTAAATATTTGAAGCAACTTCCCAAAGATACTCAAAAATTATACTTTCTGGTTTCACTTAACCCTTAAACTGTCCACACGTAGATATACGTTCACGTGCGTACTGCCCCGAACGTAGATCAACGTTTTATTTTTAATTCCTTCAAATTTAGTGCGATAGGCCTGAGTCGCCTAGACATGAGAGAATGGATCTGCACCCTCAGTGTGCGCAGTATTAAAAAAATCTGGGACCACTTAGTACCTTGTGGGAGCACCAGTTCAATTGAGTGCCAGCTAGAGCAAATACTGTGGCAAACACCAGGGATTCACTGATGTCATGTCGCATTAACACTCCCCTTATAAGAGGAAAGTAAAAATAGGTTAGATAAATACATGAGTGGCTGTGGGTGGGTGTGAGTTGGACTTGACTACTAGGTCTGATGCCATGCTCCTTCCTTCAGAGGATGTGACCTGACTAGGTGGGTCATTGGTCTAAGCTGGGGGGTGACATGGACTTGCCTTGCATGGGCCAGTAGGCCTGCTGCAGTGTTCCTTCTTTCTTATGTATTCGGCAGGCTGGCTGGCTTTGGCTGTCTCTCTGTCTATATCTTTGTCTGTCTATATCTTTGTCTGTTTATATCTTTGTCTGTCTATATCTTTGTCTGTCTATATCTCTCTCTCTCTCTCTCTCTCACATGGACACATAAGTACAGTTATTATACATAGTGTAAATTACCTAGGATAACCCAAAAATTCCAGGCAAAGTGCTATACAATACTTGTAGAGATAAGGCATAATAAGCATGACTGGCAAGTAATACGCATCTTCACTTCTGCATCATGTATAATACCTGTTGGCTTACAAGCCGCACTCTGAGACTGAGACAAGCAGACGGAAAGACACACACACACAGGCAGACAGAAAGACAGATAAGTAGAGTTAGACAGAAAGATGCAGAGCTTGACAAACAGACAGACAGATACAGGCAGACAGACAGACAGATACAGACAGATAGACAGACAGACAGATAGACAGAGACAGATAGACAGACAGGCAGACAGATAGACATTGAAAAAGGGAGGGTTCCCTCCAGCACTGCTGATATTTATCAAATGTCACTGGGCTGTCAAGAGTTATCTGACACTTGTCAACACATGGGCCTAGGACAAAATGGTAACTAACTAACACCATTCTTCAAAGAGTTTCATATACTCCAGGCACACAGGCAGACAGAAAGACAGATAAGCAGAGCTAGACAGATACAGACAAACAGATTCAGACAGACAGATAGACAGACAGACAGACAGACAGATAGATAGATAGATAGATAGACAGACAGACAGAAAGACACAGATAGATAGACAGATAGATAGATACAGAGTGAAAGAGCGAGGGTTCCCTGCACACATTCATTCATCAATGTCACTGCCATATCAGTAGTTATCTGGCAATTGTCATAACACCATTCTTCAAGGAGTTTCATATATACTCCTGGATGTCTAAACATTGCTGGGACCTATAAATACTTCGTATATATTTATAGACAATAGTAAATGACCAAGGTAGGAGAAAATGTTCACCTGTTGGTGTGATTGTGACTATTGGAGTACTATTTCAGTACATAATATTAGTGTTAGAACAAAGATTGGCTATGAAATCACAGGAACTATTGTAAATTGTAATTATCAGAACATAAAAATTATATAAATTAAAAGTATATCGGCAATACTTCTGCAAGCGGCAGGACTTGATGTTGCCGTCAGGTGAGCATCCAGCACCAAATTGGTGGGCTTATATCTCGGTAAGTATTGGCCTTAAAAATTTTTTTAGCCTATCCTGTTTATAAAAATGCGCTCTTCATTTAAAAAAAAAAATGATTTTTTTTTTTTCAAAATATTCGGGGCAGTACGCAGGTGAACGTATATCTACGTGTGGACAGTTTAAGGGTTAATTGGATGTAACATAAGAACATAAGAATGGAGGAACACTGCAGAAGGCCTACTGGCCCATACAAGGCAGGTCCTTATCAAAACCACCACTACCTAAGAATTTATTCTCGTACTCACGACACCAATCAAACCCAGCCCCTCCCACTCATATATTTGTCCAATCTCTTTTTAAAGCCACCCAAGGTCCTAGCCTCTATCACCCTACTCGGAAGATTGTTCCACACATCTACAACTCTAATCTGTTAACTATGACTGTCCCAAATATTGTATGCAGTATCATTAATCCTGACAGGATTTAGGGATTCCTTATATTTTTTCCTTCTTTATTTATTTTTTCCGGTGCTTTATTGCCAGACACAGTAATGCCTTGCTTTGCGACTTCACTTAGCATAATTTCACTTAGTAACTAGGATACAATAAGAAAAAAGTTTACTTAGTGACCCTCTGGGCCCTTCTTAGTGACCTCTTCTGGTGGCTCTCATTACATTGCAAATTTAAAAAAATACACATTTCTAAAGTGATCTCTTGACAAAAAAAAAATGAGCCCACTACACATATACCAAATACGTAATCATTTACTGTTCATAAAGTTAATGCATTTGATCCAAAAACAACTGAGAAAAAAATGAATAAAAATTAATTGTTGCAAAACACTTGGAAATTGAAAACGTACATTTTTTTTAAATGAGTACATCACAGATTCATTGGTTACTGGGCCAAGGTGGAAGAGTGTGGGTATTTTACCAATGTTCCTGAAGTCTTGTCAATTTTTTTTTAATTAAAATTATTATTTCTAATGAGCCGTACAAATTGGTTATTATAATACAGTTACATATTAAAATACAGAAATTATTTGATACAATATAGTTCTCAGAAGAAAGCCATTAATTATGCAAATATATTTTCAGCCAACTAACCATAAGGCTTACGTACTACTGATATCTAGACTTAGTATATAATTTTAGTCAGTACAGCTTGGGTAATTCATTGCAATCACAAATACAGTGAGACAGGTTGCAAATGAAGAATTGGTCAATTGCAAATAAACTACACTGAAATTACATCGGTTCACACGTTGATGGTTGTATTGCTTGAGCTAGGTACAGATGATCCATGGACATATGACTTAATTAGTTCCAGGAGAGCCATCATCAGTCAATCCATTGTAAGTCAAATCCTTATTTCCCATATAAATAGGGGTTCTGTTCCAAGGAACCAGTTTTATACTATAAAAATGTTTGTAAATGCAGGGGAATACAGTCATCCCTCCGTTTTCGTGTATCTCTGTTTTCGTGTATTTCATTTTTCTTGCAGTTTTTCAGGGAAAATTTACCTCTGTTTTCGTGTGATTCCCTCCATTTTCGTGCTTGGTCTGGAACCCTGTCCAGTGCCCAGCGCACATACAAAGCCCGCAAGCCCGCCTCCCACGCACATTCTCAGGCAGTGTAGCATTGTTTCTGGTTGAGTGAACATTATCCTGCGAGTTCATACAAAACATTTCTTAACAATTCATTGTTTTTGGCCCTTGATTATTGTGTGTGACTGCTAAATAAGCCACCACGGGCCCAAAGATAGCTCCTAGTGTCAGTCCTTTGGTAAAGAAAGTGAGGAACACCATAGAATTAAAGAAAGAAATCGTAGCAAAGTGGTGAGAGGCAGTGGTGATGAGAGGCAGTGGTGGTGAGAGGCAGTGTGGTGAGAGACAGTGGTAATGAGAGGCAGTGGTGCTTGTTTGTTGGTTGAGGCAGTGTTAGATGTAGTGGTGATGAAAGGCAGTGGTGGTAAGAGGCAGTCTTAATGTAGAGTGAGAGGTGAGTAAAGAAGATTAAATGAATAAACGAGAGAGAATGAGAGTGTAGAAGTTTCGGTAGTTTTGTCAACAAACCAGTTGTTGTTGTTGTTGTTGTTGCTGCTGCTGTTGTTGTTACCAGCCAGCCTGGACAGGAATGATTTCTGTTCAACTTGAAGTGACTAGAAAGAAGCGGTGGTAGAGGCGGTGATGAGAGGCAGTGGTGGTGAGAGGCAGTGGTGGTGAGAGGCAGTGGTGGTGAGAGGCAGTGGTGGTGAGAGGCAGTGGAGGTGAGAGGCAGTGGTGGTGAGAGGCAGTGGTGGTGAGAGGCAGTGGTGGTGAGACAGTGGTGATGAGAGGCAGTGGTGGTGAGAGGCAGTGTTGATGAGAGGCAGTGGTGGTAAGAGGCAGTCTTAATGTAGAGTGAAGGTGAGTAAACAAGATTAAATGAATAAACGAGAGAGAATGAGAGTGTAGAAGTTTCGGTAGTTTCGTCAACAAACCAGTTGTTGTTGTTGTTGTTACTGCTGCTGTTGTTGTTACCAGCCAGCCTAGACAGGAATGATTTCTGTTCAACTTGAAGCGACTGGAAATAAGTGATCTAATGCAGTTAGCATTACAAACTCCGTTTTCTCTTATACTAATTCGTCTGAAGGAGGAAAGAATAGGAAGATGTTTTCATAGCTGGACCGAGTATGCCCGCCACTACATTCGTAATGACACACATATTTTATTCATTCTAGAGTGTATATCAGGTTTTTATGTTATTTATATTGTTTATTATGTCATATTAGATGAATTGTGATAGATAAATAAGCCGTAGAGCTTATATTAGTGTCAAATTGAAGAATTTTGTCCTGCCTCCCAACAATAAACTCGCCTCCCTCTCTCCTCCTCTCCATCTTCCATACACCAACAAGAGTCGCCAATAAAAGTAAGTGTGATGTTAAATGTTCATTTATACATGCTATTAGTGCTTTATATTTATTTGTTATTCTTTTCTGTATGTAAATCTATATTTAATCTCAAAAAAAAAAAATTTTTGTTAATACTCCTGGGTGTCTGAAACGGATTAATTGAATTTACATTATTTCTTATGGGGAAAATGGCTTCAGTTTTCGTTGATTTCAGTTTTAGTCAATCCCTCTGGAACGGATTAAGCACGAAAACGGAGGGACCACTGTATAGGCATAAGTTGGGTGGTCCTAAGTCTGAGGTTGCTTGTATTCTGTAATTCACCTCTACATTGTGGTACAAAGCATTAGGTTATAGAATTGGCAGAAAGCTTAGGTAATTCTTTTGTATAAGGGGTAAGGGAACAAGAGAGAGTACAGTATAAGAGTTATAGGAGGGTAAATCTTTTGAGTAAACCGGGCAAAATATCCAGTAGATTTATTAAAAAAGAAAATAAGGGAAAGACAAAGTATGATTGCAAAGGAACAGGGTGAATTTAGCAAAGGTAGGGGATGTGGACAAAGTGTTTGCATTAAAGCATACAGGTAAGCAATACTTAGGGAGTATATACAGTGGACCCTTGATTTTCATGATCCCCAACTTTCATGTAAAACCACAGGTTTTTTCCATAAAATGTATTTTTTTTTTTTAAATATTTTTGGGTGTCTGGAATGGATTAATTGGATTTACATTATTTCTTATGGGAATCATTATCAAAAATACATTTTATAGAGAATAACTGTGGTTTTAAATGCAAGTTGGGGATCATGAAAATCAAGGGTCCACTGTATTGCATTTATGAACTTAGAACAGGTATGTGAGGTGGTGGATAGACCAATGATACGGCAAGTGTTGGAAATATATGAAATAAATTGTAGGTAAGTAGGTGAAAATGGGAGTATTTTTCAGTAAAAGGGGTTCTTAAAATGCGATATGTGATGTTAAGCCCTCTGAGGGTCCGTCCTGTAGTTCTATGGTTTTGAAGCCAGGGTCCAAGCTGTAGAACTACATCATGAGCTCAGCTCACTCAGATAAGCTATGAGCTATAAATTTGGGTCTAGATATGAGAGAATGCATCTATGTGGTAAGTGTGCACCATATAAAAGAAATACTGCAGCACACAGTGCATAATTAAAAAAAAAACTGTGATTGTGTTTTTGGAATAAAACAGCGGCTTTGTATTCTCGTATGGTTTTTATGGTTGTGTTCGCAGATTCTTTGTCTCATTTGATAGAATGGAAGATGTATTACAGAAATAGAGATGATTTTGATTGGTTTAAGTACTGAAAATAGCTTGAAATTGAACTCAAAGTAGCGGAAATGTTTGATTTTTGCTGATGTTCAAGAGTAAACAAATCACGTCACATGTCCAATACATGTCAAGTGGTGAGTCTAATATATATTCATGAATGCACTTATATTATTTATACAATTATTACAATATTACATAACAGTAAATCATCTATTTTTTGGTGTGGATAAAAATCCTTTATGTGAATAAAAATAAAAATGGAATTCATCTGTAAAGCCTGGAGATGTAACTAATAAACAGAGGAAATGTTATTTTAGTGTCAGGAATGCCTGCATTGTTTATTCTGGACCCTATTTTGAAATTGGAATATTTTTAACTTTGTGTGAAATTGGTCAAATTACCAATTTCTGATCACTTTATTGGGTAGTTGAAATAGATGATTGGGCAGTTTCTTGTGCTCATTTGATAAACTAGAAGTGATACTAGGGGAAAAAGCTAAGAATTTGGTCATCTGGAATAATGTAATCAGCCTAAAATAGGAGTTAAAGTAGGCAAAATCGCCATTGCGTAAATATCGCTGATGTAGCAAGATTCACGATAGCGTAATTTCGTCAGTTTTCTATCATATTTCGTACTTTTGTTTTATTACCTTCAAGAAAAGATTCTCTACCATTTCATAAGAAAAATAAAAATTTTTTTTTTTTTAAATTTTTGGACCCTGTGGAAAAGGCGTTGAACTACGGGACGGACCCTCAAAGGGTTATTGTATAGTATTTGCCGATATAAATGGAGGGAAGGGGTAAAGGAGGTATTGTGGGCGAGGGGCTTGGACTTCCAGCAAGCATGTGTGAGCGTGTTAGATAGGAGTTAATGGAGACGAATGGTTTTTGGGACATGACGATCTGTTGGAGTGTGAGCAGGGTAACATTTTGTGAAGGGATTCAGGGAAACCAGTTAATTGATTTAGTTGGACTTGAGTCCTGGAAATGGGAAGTACAATGTCTGCACTTTAACCCTTAAACTGTCCACACGTAGATATACGTTCACGTGCGTACTGCCCCGAACGTAGATCTACGTTTTATTTTATATTCGTTCAAATTTAGCGCGATAAGCTTGAGTCGCCTAGACATGAGAGAATGGGTCTGCGCACTCAGTGTGCGCAGTATGAAAAATCGGGACGCCAGGGTACTGCAAGGTAGCCCCAGTTAGTTTCAGCTCCATCTTGGGTAAACATCATGGCAAACCCCGTGATTCACTCACCCGTCGTATTAACACTCTACTATTCCGAAAGTGAAACAGAACAAGGTTAGTGGATTAACAGTGATATAGCCACTAATAATCAAGGAATTAGTGAAACTATTGATGAGAACCCAGATGACCCTCAGCCCATCACCTCTAGGGTGACCAGTGTGGACAGTGTGGCCATACCAGACCCTCAGCCCAGCAATCTGGTGTGGCCAGTGTTGCCACAGACCCTCAGCCCAGCACCTCTGGGGTTGATAGTGTTGCTACCCAAATGCAACTCCGCAAGAGGAAATTATCATTTTCCACGTGTTATGGTGACGATAGTGAAAGTGATATAAGTGACGATGATGAAATCGATTTTATGCCCATAGACGATTCTCAGTGACAGTGATTATCATTATTCCCCAGTGAAACGTACTTTGGGCGTCATAACCTACGTTCAGGCAGTGTGCCATATGCAGTCAGAGGCAAGGGTCTTAGCAGGTCACGTTCCAAAATCCCTGCCACTGACAGTGATAGTGATAATGAAGGAGAGTATGCTGGGATGGAGGAAGAAGTGTTGGGTGGCACGATGCCTGGACCACATGGCGCGGTGTGGGACAGACAAAGGATCACGCGGCACCCTCTCAACCATGTGCTGGCCCCACTCCGTCCCTCCTCCTGCTCCCCACGCCCCATGCCACAGGCCCACCCTGCGCCAGCTGGATCGTGAATGCAATTGGACTGAACATACACCATTCATGCCACATCCTTTCAATTTTGATGGCAGTGGAAGTGGCATCATGCCACACTGTCCCATCACTGATGAATCTACAGAGTTAGATATTTTCAACTATACTTTGATGAGCCGATAATGAAACTGATTGTTACCCAGACCAACCTGTACTACCAGTATACAAAGAACCAAGTAGATGTTCAGAATCCACGCTCCAGGTGGGAAAGATACAACTGTGGCTGAAATGTATTTATTCCTTGGCACTGTCATGCTTATGCCACATACATATAAGAACAATATAGCAAACTACTGGTCCACAGACTGCTTCATTAGACTCCAGTCTTTCGTGATTCCTTCCCTGCAACAGATTCCTTCTGTTGCTAAGAATGTTGCATTTCTCTGACAGGAATATACCAAACTGAAATGACCTCCTCTACAAAACCGGAATTGTTTATGTATCTCAAGCAAAAATTCAGTGCCTACTTTTATCCATTCAAGAACATTGTTGTTGATGAGTCCTTGGTTCTGTTCAAGGGACGACTGTCATTCAAACAATATATACCAACAAACGTAATCGCTTGGTATAAAACTGTTTGTTATGTGTGACTGTGAGACTGGTCTTGTGTTGGATGTCATTATCTACACAGGTAAAAAATACACTCGGATACCAGGCGCATGTTGGGCATTTCCGGTGATGTTGTTCGTAAGATGATGCAGCCATCCTTGCAAGGGTCATACATTGTTCACAGACAACTGGTACACAAGCCCATGCCTTGCTGATTTCCTACGTGTGAACAATACTGATATATGTGGAACAGTGAGAAGAAATAGAAAACACATGCTAAAGTTCACTGGAGGAAGTGTAGTGCAGGCGTTTCATGCCAATGAATCATGGCACTGTCATGGCATGACAAACGGGATGTGACATTGCTGTCAACCATCCACAGAAACGAGATGGTACAGACAGACAGACTGAGCAGGCTCAACAATGAACCTATTGAAAAGCCATGTTGTCATCGACTATACAAACAATATGCGACTAGTCCACAGGTGTGACATGATGATAGCCTTTGTTGACTGTGTGCGAGGAGTCAAGTGGTATATAAAGTGTTTTTCCACCTTGTTGACATTGCAATGCTCAATGCCTTCAACATGTACGGAATAAAGACTGGGAAGCGACAACAATATGGAATTCACCCTAAATGTCATCAAGCAGATAGCGGGAAAGTATGGTACCACACCTATACCTGCCACTCCACAGCGACCTGTCACCCCACAACAGCGACCTGTCACTCCACAACAGCGACCTGTCACTCCACAACCAGAAGGGAAGTGCCCAACCGAATAATCCCAACGTCACTGCCTGGGTACCATTACCATTCCCAAAGAAAAAGTACTCTCAGAAAAAGTGTGTTGTGTGTGCTTACAGTAAACAGCGACCCCAAATGCAAAAGAACACGAAATTTGTCAGAATGTGGAGTGGCATCTGTTGAATCCCATGCTTCTTGGAGTATCATACAGTAATGGGGCTTAGAAACATAAATGGGACCTGTAAATACCTTGTATATATATGTAAACAATAGTAAGTGATTGAACCAGGTGTACAAATTCATTTATCAGTGTGAACATGTATGTTAGTGACAGTATGATTACTAATTCAGTACCAAACATTTGTGTCTAAACAAGAATTGGCAATGATATCAAAAGATCTGCACCAAAACATTATTATCATAGCATGAAAACAACAGAAAATGGAAAAAATTGAAAAAAACGATAAATGTTTATTGTTTCTGCAAGCGGCAGTGCACCATGTTGCCGACACCACATCATTTAGCACCAACTTCAGGGCTTATATCTCGGTAAGTACTGGCTCTAAAAATTTTTTTAGCCTATCCTGTTTATAAAATAAGCGCTTCATTTAAAAAAAAAAAACTATTTTTTTTTTTTTTTTTAATATTCGGGGCAGTACGCAGGTGAACGTATATCTACGTGTGGACAATTTAAGGGTTAAAGGAGAGGTCTGGGATAGTGACAGCTGGGAGGGACAACTCAGCTGTCGTATCTGAGCTCCTCTGCAAAGACAGTGATTATGTATGAGTGTGGTGAAAGTGTTAAATGATGATGAAAGTATTTTTCTTTTTGGGGATTTTCTTTTTTTTGGGTCACCCTGCCTCGGTGGGAGACGGCCGACTTGTTGAAAAAAAAATGGAGTTGTAAAAAGTTTGTTATAGAGGCTGGGAAGAAGTGTGGATTGAAAGCATAATGAACTTGATATCAAGTAAGAGTCATCACAGTTGCTCTTTTGATGATATAAACCCTTAGGGAAATTCAGAAAAAAAGTTGCAAAGGTTGGGGTGGAGGAACACAGAAGGGCACATAAAATAAAGAAATTGAAATTGAAATAGAAAAGGTAAGTCAATAGTCAAGTAAGTCAGTCAATAAGTCAATCAAGCAGCCAAGTAAGTCAACTAAGTCACAGTCAGTCAGTCAAGTCAGTCAGTCAGTAATTCAGTCAAGTAAGTCTGTCAGTCAAGTCAGTCAGTCAGTTATTCATCACACAAACTCATATTTTACCTCATTCTTTTTAATTGTATGAACTGGATGCTTCATTAAGGCCACAGGCTGTTTCTTGTCTAGAATCTCTATTTTCTTGTTAATTCTAAGACTTAAATGCTTATTTTTTTTTATTGCCACTTCCAGCAACACTGGTATGCCTACTGGGTGCCATGATTGCTTGGCAGATACAAGATATGGCAATTATAAGATCAAAACACAATTCTGTCCTAAGACAGAATGGAACTGGACAAGTATTCACAAAGGCTGGGATGGGGGTGGCAGGGGATGGTGGTAGGTCTCCCCGCTGACCCACAGCAAGGCTGCAGCTTGAGCTTGGGAAATTTTTCCGCACCCGCAAATGGAACCGTGTTAAGTTAATTTTACGAAGAGTTATATAAAATTGCCGCAATTTTCAGTAGTGCAATAACCAAAATGTGGCAAATAAATCTGTGTAATATAACTGTTAACTGTAGATAAAAGAAGTGTTGAGGGGTCTGTGAAATACTTTTTACAAAGGAAAAGCAGGAATGCACCAGAGTAATAACAATAATATAATAATAAATTAATACTTTATTGAGACATGGTACAATGATACATGGTACAATGATACATGGTAGACATAGTTATTTCATAGTTTTACATAGTTATTACATAGTTATTAATGGATGTAAATTCAAAGCCCCTAATATGCCGTGCATTGCGGGCATTCTTAGGACTACTTAATTCTAGACTACTTGGTAAAAAGTTATGGTTGATAATTTATAAAATAAGTATAATTCGTATTTAAGTTATAAAATTTGAATATGTTGAAATATCAATTAATTGTAGCAATGCAACTAATTGAGTGAGATAACAATTTAAAACAATTAATTGCATTGAAAATTACAATTTACTTTTGGGCATTATAATGTAAATGTTGTGAAATAGTTACTTAGTATGTATTATTCATAACAGGTTTTACATTCAATTGATTAGTCAGGTTTTTACATTAAGTGATTATTTTACTTTGTTGGGAATGTTTGATATTGAGCATTTAGCTTTGGGGTGAAAAGGTGGTTTTTTTGCACGTTTTGAATTGGGGTACAGGCATTTTTTTGGCAATGAAAAGGTAATGAATTCCAAACCGCCTTTTATATTTCATTGAGTTTTTTCATAGTGTTAGATGGACACGGGGGGAAAATCGAGGAGTGATCTGTGTCTAAAATGTTTGGCCCTGTGTCCTGTTAAAATTGGTAAGGAGAAGTTTGAGGTTTAATATTTGCAAGAGTGTTCATGTATGTAATAGGAAAAGTAAAAAGTATGGATGTCTTGTATTGAGTAAGTTTAGGTTTTTTAATATTGGGGGAGTATGTTGTCTGGAGTGTAATTTGTTACCCTTCCCAACCCGCCTTTTGTTGTTTAAAGTGGTCTGAGATGAGTAATTTTTAAAAATGCGCATACTTTTGGGTAGATGTAAGAAACATTTTTGTTTACCACTGCAGCAAGGAGGAGGTACAGGGGGAAATAAGGGTTTAAGATCAGTGTGCAGGGGGATTGCTTTAGTAGAGACTGGTCAGGCACTGTAGATATAATAATTACAATTTAATTAGTAAAATTTTAAAAATTAAAATTTTGTTACACCTGAATTATAATCAGTAATTTTCTCTCTTAGTTTTTACTATTCATTAAAGATAAAAAGATAAAGATTTATTTCTTTTTCAATGTTTACAATGTGTGATTACAATTTTTATTTGTTAACAAAAAAAAACCACTATCATGCTCGACATTTCGGGGAGACTAAACCTAATGCTTACAGACATGATGTTTTATGTATGTTCATTTTATACTCTGGGGAGCTTACGGGTTTTGGGAGATATTGGTCAAGAACTGTGATTTAATACAGTAATTATGTTGGTCTGCTGGTCTTTTTGGGGCGGTCACCTGCTGTGACTAATTTGTGATCAGTGGTTGATGTGTGCGTTTAGCTAGCTCACAGTAAATTAGAAATGGGAGGGAGGGGAAGAGAGGGACTCAATCTAAGTACTGGACATTGTTTTTAATTTCATTGTTAAAAATATGAATAAAAACAGATACAGAATATTATCGTTTGGGAACACATCTTCAATTCTAACATGATTGTCTGTGGAAAAGTGGGTTGAACAATTTCTAGGAATGCATCTTATTTGTGAATGGAGTTTTACTCTATAAGTCTATGGTGGGTGAAAGGAGGTGTAGTGAAAGTCCCAGGAAGGGTTGAGGAAAGGGTGTAAGGAAGGTTTTAAAGTATCAAGGGAATGAGCATCCAGCAGGTATATATGATAATATTAGATTGAACAAAGTAGAGACAAGTGGTTTTTGGATTGAATATGTTTCCAATATGTGAGGAAAATAACATTTATAAAGGTTTTAGGGAAACCAATTAGCCAGACCTGAGTTCTGGAGGAAAAAGTACTGTGCCTGCACTTTGAAGAATGGGTGGAATGGTACATCAGTAGATCACTTTAATTGTGATGTCCACGCACCTCTGGCAAAACAACTACAAATGACTAATGACAAATGAGTTTCCTTTTTAAGTCATTCCTCCTTGTTGGAAAATAGCTTATATGCTAAAAAAATACAATTACAGTTACAAGTATAGGCATTGCCTTTAGCAACAATTTAAAAAGTGGAATAAAAATCTTTCTTTGAGGTAAGTGCTAGTTAGACTGTACCAGCTTGCACATTCATTTTGCCCATAGCCAGATCTTGCCTTTATGAGCTTCTAACTTTTCTTCCTCCAACTTTGTTGGAGGCAGTGTAACATCCCCCAGTGAAATGCAGGGGTGCCATGAGTACGCTAAGAGACAATACAGTAAGTGTCAAGGGCCCAAGATTGTTCATCTGCCTTTCAGCATACATAAGGGGGATTACCAATAGACCCCTGGCTATCTTCAAGAGGGAGCTGGACCAACACCTAAAATCAGTACCTGACCAGCCAGGCTGTGGTTTGTATGTCAGTTTGCGTGCAGCCAATAGTAACAGTCTGGTTAATCAGGTTCTGATTCACTGTGAGGCCTAGTCATGGACCGGACATTAACCACTGGAACATCCTTCAGGTATACTCCAATTATGCCTCACCAACTTTTCTTCAAATTTTTAACTCCTTTGTTCGGTAACAAGGACCAGATTCTCGAAACAGTTGGCATGTTTATGTACTCTATGACCAAAGTTGTAAGACCCCATTCCCAGTACTCTCGACTGGGTTGGATAACCTCCAAAATCCTCAGTGGCATAGCTTCAAACATTCAAAAAATGTGCTTCCCAGTTGAAGGTGGCAGA
This sequence comes from Cherax destructor, assembly GCA_009830355.1. Lineage (NCBI taxonomy): Eukaryota > Metazoa > Arthropoda > Malacostraca > Decapoda > Parastacidae > Cherax > Cherax destructor. Next base: position 68,722 of record WNWK01003567.1, read on the forward strand.
GTGAAATTCAAGTGTGTAGGTGCAGATATGACCCTTTTATGTGTAAAACAGTGAGAAAATTTTATTTCCATTAAATCATGTTAAATAACTTTCAGTTTGCCTCTTCTAATCAGATTCAGTATTTAACCCTTTCGGGGTCGGTGCCGTACTAGTACGTTTTACGAGCAGGGGTTGGTGCCGTACTAGTACGCCCAAATTCTAGCGGCCTCAATTTAAGCAGAAAACGTCTGGTAGGCATACATATAAAAGAATGGGTCTGTGTGGTCAGTGTGCGCAGTATAAAAAAAATCCTGCAGTACACACTGCATAATGAGAGGAAAAAACTCTGACCGTTTTTTTCGATTAAAACAGCGACTTTGCAGTCGATTTTCGTATGGTATTTACTGATGTATTCTCGTTTTCTTGGGTTCATTTGATAGAATGGAAGATATATTACAGAAATGGAGATGATTGTGATTGGTATGACAATGACAAGTACCTTGAAATTGAGCTCAAAGTAGCAAAAATGTTCGATTTTTGACGATGTTCAAGAGTAAACAAATCACACCATGCGTCCAATACACATCAACTGGCGAGTCCTATATTCATGCACAAGTGCTCTGATATTATTTATACCATTTTTACAATGATGCAGTTGTATACATAACAGTAAATCTTCTATTTTGTGAGAATAAAAATTCAAAATGGAAAGCAAAAGTAATGGAACAGGGCGTGGAGACGTGGCTAATGAACAGAGAACATGTTATTTTAGTGCCAGAAATGTCTGCCTTGTTTACTCTGGACCCTATTTTGAAATTGGCATCGTTTGAAATTTGTGTGAAATTGGAAAATTGCCATTTTCTGACCACTATTTTGGGTAGATGAAATTGGTAAATAGGCAGTTTCTTCTACTCATTCGATAGAAGAAATGGAGTTCTAGTGATATAGCTATAATTTTAGGAGACTGAAACATTGGAATTTGTCAAAAATAGGGCTCGAAGTGGGTGAAATCGCCGATGCGTCAGTGTCATAGATACCGATAACTTCGCGAAAGCATAATTTAATTAGTTTTCGATCAAATTTCATAATTTTGGTGGCGTTATGATCGGAAAACGATTCTCTATCATTTCATAAGAAAAATTAATATTTTTTTTTTTTTTCAAAAAATTTTCGACCCTAGGAACACTTTCCTGAGAAGGCCTGTCGACCCCCAAAGGGTTAATAGCTTATGCAACTTAGGGCCAGGATAGTACCCGTAAAGCTTTGTTTGCATGCAGGCAAATTTGTTAATGTTGTAAAATAATTAAAAACTTGGAATCATTTTAATTCATGCTATAAATGGAAAATGATTCCCAAATGCAAGGTTTGTGCTCTTACTGGGCGACATAAATCCCAATTTGCCAATTTTATTGAATAAGTGGTGATATTCATTTATATTCTGTAACTGATGAGTGCTTCTTCGGATCAACTCAATAATACAGTGGACCCCCGGTTATCGTAATTAATCTGTTCCAGAGAGTGTGACTAAAGTCGAATTTGACGATTTCCGAATTCATTTTCCCCATAAGAAATAATGTAAATCTAATTACAGTGGACCCCCAAGTTTCGGTCATAATTCATTTCAGAAAGCTGTTCAAGTGCCATTACCGAACGAATTTGTTCCCTTAAGGAAAAATGTAAATTAGATCAGTCCTCTCAGACCCCCAAAAATACACATACAAAAGAACTTACAATATTAAACTTACATAATTGTTCAATTTCCGAGGTGACCGAAACTCGGGGGTCAACTGTAATCCGTTCCAGACACCAAAAAGTATTAAAAAAAAATAATTTTTTTACATGAAATATACATTTACAGTGGACCCCCGCTATTCGAACTTAATCTGTTCCAGGAGCTAGTTCTCAACGCGAAATGTTCGAGTGGCGATTTAATTTTTCCCATAAGAAATAATGGAAATACAATTAATTCGTTCCTGCTGTCAGGAGGCATGACAAAATAGTACTTCACTGTGAAGCTATTATCAACTCGACAGCTTATTTATCTATCACAATTCATCGAATATGACATAATAAACAATATAAATAACATAAAAACCTGATATACACTCTAGAATGAATAAAATATGTTTGTCATTACGAATGTGGTGGCTGGGAAGGATGGTGGTGGCGGGCATTCTCGCTACAGCTGTGAAAACATCTTCCCATTCTTTCCTTCTTCGGACGTGTTAGTATAAGAGAAAACGGAGTTTGTAATGCTATCTGCATTAGATCACTTCCAGTCAGCTTCAAGGAGTGAACAGAAATCGTACGTGTCAGGCTGGTAACAGCAACAACAATTGGTTTGTTTACAAAACTCCCTTCCGAACCTTCATTTAATCTTGTTTACTCACAACTGTCTCTACCACCACTGTCTCTACCACCACTGTCTCTACCACCACTGCCTCTACTACCACTGCCTCTACCACCACTGCCTCTACCACCACTGCCTCAACCACTGCCTCTACCACCACTGCCTCTACCACCACTGCCTCTACTACCACTGCCTCTACCACCACTGCCTCTACCACCTCTGCCTCTACCACCACTGCCTCAACCACCACTGCCTCAACCACCACTGCCTCAACCACCACTGCCTCTACCACCACTGCCTCTCAACACTGCCTCTCACCACTGCCTCAACCACTGCCTCTACCACCACTGCCTCTCACCACTGCCTCAACCACTGCCTCAACCACTGCCTCTACCACCACTGCCTCTCACCACTGCCTCTACCACCACTGCCTCTACCACCACTGCCTCTACCACCACTGCCTCTACTACCACTGCCTCTACCACCACTGCCTCTCACCACTGCGTCTCACCACTGCCTCAACCACTGCCTCTACCACCACTGCCTCTCACCACTGCTTCTACCACCACTGCCTCTCACCACTGCCTCGCACCACTGCCTCTACCACCACTGCCTCAACCAGGGCCTCAACCACTGCCTCTACCACCACTGCCTCTACCACCACTGCCTCTACCACCACTGCCTCTACTACCACTGCCTCTACTACCACTGCCTCTACCACCACTGCCTCTCACCACTGCCTCTCACCACTGCCTCAACCACTGCCTCTACCACCACTGCCTCTCACCACTGCCCTCACCACTGCCTCAACCACTGCCTCAACCACTGCCTCTACCACCACTGCCTCTCACCACTGCCTCTACCACCACTGCCTCTACCACCACTGCCTCTACCACCACCACTGCCTCTACTACCACTGCCTCTACCACCACTGCCTCTACCACCACTGCCTCTCTCCACTGCCTCTACCACCACTGCCTCTCACCACTGCCTCTACCACAACTGTCTCTACCACCACTGCCTCTACCACCACTGCCTCTACCACCACTGCCTCTCACCACTGCATCTACCACCACTGCATCTACCACCACTGCCTCTAGCACTGCCTCTCACCACTGCCTCTCACCACTGCCTCTACCACTGCCTCTACCACCACTGCCTCTACTACCACTGCCTTTACTACCACTGCCTCTACCACCACTGCCTCTACCACCACTGCCTCTACCACCACTGCATCTACCACCACTGCCTCTCTCCACTGCCTCTACCACCACTGCCTCTCACCATTGCCTTTACCACCACTGCCTCTACCATCACTGCCTCTACCACCACTGCCTCTACCACCACTGCCTCTACCACCACTGCCTCTACCACCACTGCATCTACCACCACTGCATCTACCACCACTGCCTCTAGCACTGCCTCTCACCACTGCCTCACACTTAATGAAGAAACTCTAAACAATTATAATTAAGTGTGAAATGTCTGGATGAGCGTGCAGGGTATTGTTCTCTCGAGTGTAAACAACGCGGTACTGGCTCTCCAAGCGCCTGGGCGGACAGGTGATGGACGCACTTGTTCGAATCGTGATATTTTGTTTGCATGGCGATATCAATTTTCTTGTTCTAATGATGATATGTTCTCTTGCCGAGCCGTTCGAATAGCGGGGGTCCACTGTACCTACACAGAAAACAATGAGACATGAAGAATAAAACAATAATAACATAACACTTACTTTTATTGAAGACTCTTCTTAGTGTATTGAAGACAGAAGGAGGGGAGAGGATGGAAAAATTACTGTTTGGAAGGGGAATACCAAAGGGCTGGCACTAGGAGCTTTCTTTGGGCCTATGGTGGCTTATTTAGCAGTTGCAAGCACAAAAAGATTGGAATATTACAAAATGTATCGTATGAACCCGTGGGGTGACGGTCACTCGCTGATAAACAATGGCAGACTGACTGTGAATGGTGTGGGATGGTGTGCGTTTAGGACAAATGACTTTTACCGAGGTAAATGACGATCACCGAGCCAATATTTTGACGAAAAAACATTACAATTGACGAATATTACGAAATCCGACGACTACGATATCCGGGGGTCCACTGTATTAATGATAATGGATTCTGTAAGCTTAGTCTGAGTAGGTGCAAATTTGAAATTTTACTGAAATTGTTAAAAAATTGATTCATTGGAATCAGATTAGTTACTGGAGAATGCATTTTCTGATCGGCTTCAAACTTTCACAGTTAGTGGGTTTTATTAAAATAAAGCTTGTCATTCACTTTCTGAGCTATGTAAATTTCAATTTGCCAATTTTATTAAATACATTGTTTCCCCTGTAAAACTAGAGTACTGTCATCCCTTGGTTTTCGATTGTCTCAGTTTTCACCGATTTTGGTTTTCGATCACTTTTTTCGTGGAAAAATTGTCTCAGTTTTCTCCGATGGTATGGAACCTGTACACCAGTGCCGCGCACATACAAAGGCTGTAGGCCCGCCACCCACGCACCTCCCACGCACATTGTCACGCAGTCTAGCATTGTTTATGCTTGAGTGAATATCACCCCAGGAGTTCATACAAAACATTTATTAACAATTCATTGTTTTTGGCCCTTGATTATTGTGTGTGACTACTAAATAAGCTACCATGGGCCCAAAGAAAGCTCCTAGTGCCAGTCCTTTGGTAAAGAAAGTGAGAAACACGATGGAGTTTTAGAGTGTAGCAGGCATGCAGGGAGTGTAGCATGCATGCAGGGAGTGTAGCATGTATGCAGGGAGTGTAGCATGCATGCAGGGAGTGTAGCATGTATGCAGGGAGTGTAGCATGTATGCAGGGAGTGTAGCATGTATGCAGGGAGTGTAGCATGTATGCAGGGAGTGTAGCATGTATGCAGGGAGTGTAGCAGGTATGCAGGGAGTGTAGCAGGTATGCAGGGAGTGTAGCAGGTATGCAGGGAGTGTAGCAGGTATGCAGGGAGTGTAACATGTATGCAGGGAGTGTAGCATGAATGCAGGGAGTGTAGCATGAATGCAGGGAGTGTAACATGTATGCAGGGAGTGTAGCATGTATGCAGGGAGTGTAGCATGTATGCAGGGAGTGTAGCAGATATGCAGGGAATGTAACATATATGCAGGGAGTGTATGTAGCATGAATGCAATGAGTGTAGCATGTATGCAGGGAGTGTAGCATGTATGCAGGGAGTGTAGCATGTATGCAGGGAGTGTAGCATGTATGCAGGGAGTGTAGCATGTATGCAGGGAGTGTAGCAGGTATGCAGGGAATGTAACATATATGCAGGGAGTGTATGTAGCACGAATGCAAGGAGTGTAGCATGTATGCAGGGAGTGTAGCATGTATGCAGGGAGTGTAGCAGGTATGCAGGGAGTGTATGTAGCATGAATGCAAGAGTGTAGCATGTATGCAGGGAGTGTAGTATGAATGCAGGGAGTGTAGCATGTATGCAGGGAGTGTAGCATGTATGCAGGGAGAGTAGCATATATGCAGGGAGTGTAGCATGTATGCAGGGAGTGTAGCATGTATGCAGGGAGTGTAGCATGTATGCAGGGAGTGTAGCATGTATGCAGGGAGTGTAGCATGTATTCAGGGAGTGTAACAGGTATGCAGGGAGTGTAGCAGGTATGCAGGGAGTGTAGCAGGTATGCAGGGAGTGTAGCAGGTATGCAGGGAGTGTAGCAGGTATGCAGGGAGTGTAGCAGGTATGCAGGGAGAGTACCATGTATGCAGGGAGGGTAGCATGAATGCAGGGAGTGTAGCATGTATGCAGGGAGTGTAGCATGTATGCAGAGAGTGTAGCATGAATGCAGGGAGTGTAGCATGTATGCAGGGAGTGTAGCATGTATGCAGGGAGTGTAGCATGTATGCAGGGAGTGTAGCAGGTATGCAGGGAGTGTAACATGTATGCAGGGAGTGTAGCATGAATGCAGGGAGTGTAGCATGTATGCAGGGAGTGTAGCATGTATGCAGGGAGTGTAGCAGGTATGCAGGGAGTGTAGCAGGTATGCAGGGAGTGTAGCATGTATGCAGAGAGTGTAGCATGAATGCAGGGAGTGTAACATGTATGCAGGGAGTGTAGCATGTATGCAGGGAGTGTAGCATGTATGCAGGGAGTGTAGCAGATATGCAGGGAATGTAACATGTATGCAGGGAGTGTAGCATGAATGCAAGGAGTGTAGCATGTATGCAGGGAGTGTAGCATGTACAGTGGTACCTCGACTTACGATATTTTTTCATTCCAGAATGCTGTTCAAGTGTCATTACCAAACGAATTTATCTCCTTAAGAAATGTTGTAAAATAGACTAGTCCTTTTAGACCCCCAAAATTACACTTACAAAAGCATTTAAAAAAATAAACTTACATACAAGGGTGAGTTTGGGGACCATCGTAAGTCGAGGTACCACTGTATGCAGAGAGTGTAGCATGTATGCAGAGAATGTAGCATGTATGCAGGGAGTGTAGCAGGTATGCAGGGAGTGTAGCAGGCAGGAAGGGAATGTAGCAGGCAGGGAGAGAGTGTAGCAGGCAGGGAGGGAGTGTAGCAGGCATGCAGGGAAGTGACCCCGGATAAGGACTTGTTACTAAATTCCTTATGGAAGGGGATTTCCCTTCCAAACAATATCCTCTCTTCCCTCTTCTCTCCTCCCTCTCTTCCATCCAGCAACATCAGTCTTCAATAAAGGTAAGTGCCACATTAGAGGTCATTCATTTGTGCATGTAAATGTATCTTTAAGCCCCCCTAATTTTTTTTTTCCAAACTTCTGGGTTTCTGGAATAATAATAATAATAATAATAATAATAATTTTTATTTCAATGCATGTTACAAGTGTACAATGTTATTGGTAGTTACAATTATAAAACAATTATAAAACTGTAATGCAAGGAGAGCCACTGGCATGCCATGGCATTAGGGGCACTTTATTCTAGAGACTTATTCACAAAGTACTTAATGCTAAAGAAATTGATTGAGTTTATTCTAGTTCTGTATTATTTAAATTATTAAATGGTTATACATACTATTAAAAGACAATACAAGAGAAATTGGTTGAGTTTAATCTAGTTGTAGAATTTATTTGATTAATTTATTTGATATAGTGGATTAATTGAATTTCCATTATTTCTTATGGGGAAAATAGTTTTGGTTTTCGCCGATTTTGGTTTTAGTTGATCCATCTGGAACGGATTAAAATCGAAAACCAAGGGACCACTGTATGCCTCTTCTGATACACTTCAAATCCCAAATGCTAGTTCGTCTCTGGAAGTATTTTTGTTTTGATTTTGGACCCCTTAACTGTGTCATACCCAGAAATTAATATTTGTGTGTGTGTGTATTCATCTGTTTGTGGTTGCAGGGGTCATGTCACATGTGTGTGTGTGTGTGTGTGAGGGGAACAAGATTTTTGAAAAAAAAAATTTCTTACAGATTGCAAGGAGGCATTTTTATGAATTGAGTAAGACTAAAATGATCAGAATCTGATAAAAACTTAACGGTTTTATGGTGTGTTGAAGTTGGCAAAAAAATATCACTTCGGCAACAGCAGCATAAATGTGCCAGCAATATTTACATTTTGCAATTTATTGATTTTGAATTATGATTTGCTTTACAGTTGTTCATTGGTTTTATTTTTTAACACTAAGCTCACAACTTTCTTATATAAGATGTGTGTCACAGTGTTTTAGTACTTCTAAAACAAGTAAATGCTAACCTGATATTGCTCCCACAGAATATACAGTGGAAATTAAATCAAGTAATTTTTTCTAGTTTTTTTCTGCTTTGGTCTTTTAACACTAAAAAAAAATACCTATATTACTACAAATGTTTCAAGGTGTAATACTCCTCTAAACATGAAAATTAGTCAATTGTTTTGTTGTATTGGGTTACCCTAGGTAAATTATTTATATTATACTATACATAACCAGAAATATAATTATAAATGTAACATAATGTAATTTGTGTCCATAATACTTGTGTGCCTTTCAGATCACTGTAAAATATATTTACAGTGGTCCCTCGATTAACGATCTTAATCCATTCCAGGAGCTAGCTCTTAACACGAATTGCTCGTAATTCGAAACCTTATTTCCCATAAGAAATAATGTAAATACAATTAATCCGTTCCACCCAAAAATATTCACAAAAAATACATTTTAATTATGTAGTTCTACATACACAAACCAACATTATTAAGACTATAAATACTAATACTAAATAATAAAAAACAGATTAATAAATAACATTTACTTACCTTTATTGAAGAGAGTTGCAGGCATCTGGAAGATAGGGAGGACGACAGGGAGAGGGTGTTAGTGTTTGAAAGGAGAATGCCCCTCCAAAATGACTTCAGGTTACTTCCCTTCTTTTTCTTTTAATCCCACTAGGACCAGCTTGAGAGTCACTGGATCCCTGCCTCGAGAAATAACTGTCCAGAGTCCTCTGTTTTTTGCGACTCTTCAACATTTTTCTCAAGTGGGGCAAGATTCTGTCACTGAACATGTTGCAGATGTGGTTTGCTTCAGCTTGCTCAGGGTGGTGTTTTTCAACAAATGTCTGCACATCAGCCCATTTTGAAAAAATTTCCTTTATCTCTGAAGAAGTTACTATCTCAACCTGTCCAGCCTCCTCCTCTGAATCAATTTCCTTAAATGTCGTCTGTTGCTGTTGCTGATGAAGCTCTCTCAGCTCTTCAGTGGTTAGGTCTACCCTGTACTCCTCCACCAACTCTTCCACATCCTCACCACTCACCTCCAACCCCAGGCTGTTCTCCAATGCCACAATAGAGTCCACAATATCTTCCACAACAGGCACAGGGTCGTCAGGGTCAGGGCCAGCCTCAAATTCTTCAAAATCCTTCTTTTCAACACAATCCGGCCACAGTGGTCTACAAGCAGAGTTCAAAGTCCTGGAAGTCACTCCCTCCCAAGCCTTACCTATAAGGCCTATGCAATGCACGATATTGAAGTGATCTTTCCAGAACTCTTTTAGGGTCAATGCAGAGGCTGAGGTTACGTCAAAGCACCTTTGAAACATTGCTTTGGTGTACAGTTTCTTGAAGTTTGCAATGACCTGCTGGTCCATGGGGCTGGATGAGAGGAGTGGTGTTAGGAGGCAAGAACTTCACTGTGATGAAACTGAAGTTCTCAGACAAAAAGTCATCCAAGTTGTGAGGATGAGCAGGAGCATTGTCCAGTACCAGGAGGCACTTTAGTGGCAATTTCTTTTGCAGGAGGTATTTCTTCACACTAGGGCCAAACACTCCAGTGAACCATTCCACGAAAAAGTCCTTAGTGATGCATGCATTAGTGTTAGCCTTCCAATACACTCACAAATTATTCCTGTTAACATTGTGTTTCTTGAAGGCTCTGGGATTTTCTGTGATACACCAGTAAAGGCTTCACTTTAAAATCACCACTGGCATTGGCACAAAGCATAAGAGTTAGCCTGTCTTTCATAGGCTTGTGTCCTGGCAGTGCCTTTTCCTCCTGAGTAATGAAGGGCCTCTTTGGCATTTTCTTCCAAAAGAGGCCTTTTTCATCACAATTAAACACTTGTTGGGGTTCACATTTTTCAGTGTCTACGAACCCCTGGAATTCCTGCACAAACTTTTCAGCTGCACTTTTATCTGAGCTGGCTGCCTCACCATGTCTCATAACACTGTGTATGCCACTACATTTCTTAAACCTCTCAAACCAGCCTTTGCTGGCTTTAAAATCACTCTCCTCAGCACTGGTTCCAGGCATTGTCTTGACAAGATCTGCGTGCAACTTCCTTGCCTTTTCACAAATTATTGCCGTGGAAATACTATCAACCGCTATCTGTTTTTCATTGATCCACACCCCCAATAACTTCTCAACCTCATCCACTGTTTTCGATCTATTTTTTGTTAACATATCAACCCCTTTGCAACATAAGCTTCCTTGATTTCATTTCTCTTTGCCAGGATAGTGGCGATAGTAGATGTGCTTTTCTTGTACATCCTGGCAAGCTCACTCACACATATACCACTCTCATATTTTTCAACTATTTCCTTCTTTAGTTCGATGGTGTTTCTCACTCTCTTTACCACAGGGGTGCCACTAGGAAGCTTCTTTGGACCCATGATGACTTATTTCACAGTGACAATCACTGAACCAGCAATAAACACAACAAAAGTATTGTGAATGTTTGAAAGAGTGCGCTGGGTAATGTTCTCTCAAGTGTAAACAACGCTAGACTGGCGTCCTGTCTGTCTCACCGCGCAAGCGCGGGGCACGCGGACAGGTCTGGTACGGATCGCTACACGAGGAAATACTCACTACATGAGGGAAATATTTAGCGAAAAAAGCGCTCATTACACGCATTACTCGTTATATGGAATCATTGTTAGTCGAGGGACCACTGTACAAGGAAATCTTATGATATTACAATTGTTTAAAGGTGTGATACTAATTGAAACATGGGAATAAGTCACATTGTTTGACTATATTGAGTTATCGTAAGTTAAATCTACATAGTGTCATTATTGGCTCATTTTCACTGCTGGTATCATGTATCATGACACTAATAAATTTGGAATGAATGAGGCATTTTCATGGCAGTTCCACACTGCTGGTAGGGAAGCTGGTGGCGAAACAACAGGTCCTGGTGTCATTGTTTGTATATATAGTTATGCAGAGATACAGTAGAATGTCATTTAGCACGATAGTTACGTTCCTGAAAAGTCATTGTTAGATAATTTCGTGTTAAATAATTAAAATAACTAATGGGAAAAATAGGGTTACGTTCCTCGAAGTCCCCAAAAAGCCAAACAAGTTTTTTTTAGACCAACAGATCTTACAAAAATAAAAGTGAATATGTATTTGTAGTTCATTATCGTGATGTATTATGTTGTTTTTACTGCTTAAGACTACAAATGTAATAGAAATAATAGTATATACCTTAAATTGTGTGTGCTGGTGTTTGTGGATGATTGTGAAGAGAGTGGAGAGTTATGCTGTGGCCCTACTGGGCTGAGGTGGATAGTAGAAGTTCTTGAACTGAAGTCGATGGTTGAACTGAGTGTCTAACTTTAAGTCAGTCAGTCAGTCATTAAGTCAGTCAAGCCATTCAGTAAGTCAGTCAAGCCATTCAGTAAGTCAGTCAAGCCATTCAGTAAGTCAGTTTAGCCATTCAGTAAGTCAGTCAAGCCATTCAGTAAGTCAGTCAAGTCAATAAGTAAGTCAGTCAAGTCATTCAGTAAGTCAGTCAAGTCATTCAGTAAGTCAGTCAAGTCATTCAGTAAGTCAGTCAAGTCATTCAGTAAGTCAGTCAAGTCATTCAGTAAGTCAGTCAAGTCATTCAGTAAGTCAGTCAAGTCATTCAGTAAGTCAGTCAAGTCATTCAGTAAGTCAGTCAAGTCATTCAGTCAGTCAGTCAAGTCATTCAGTAAGTCAGTCAAGTCATTCAGTCATTCAGTCAGTCAAGTCAGTCAGTCAGTCAGTCAAGTCATTCAGTCAGTCAGTCAAGTCAGTTAGTAAGTCAGTTAGTAAGTCATTCAGTCAGTCAGTCAAGTCATTCAGTCAGTCAGTCAAATCAGTCAGTCAAGTTAGTCAGTCAGTCATTCAGTCAGTCAAGTCAGTCAGTCAAGTCATTCAGTCAGTCAGTCAAGACAGTCAGTCAGTCACACAAACTTATGTTTACATCTTTTTATGTGTACAAAATAACACTTCATTACGGCCACGGGTTATGCCTTGTCTAATATCTTTTCTTCGTTAATTCAAGATCAAAACACAATTCACTCTTATTCTTCACAAACAGCTGGCTTGTAGCCAGGACTTCTTGATGCGTATGAAATACGTACGAATGCTGGGATGGTGGGGTCCGTGGTGGCTGGGTAAGGCGGGTGGTGTCTGCTGAACCACAACAGTAGTAGTAACAAGACTGTTGTGAGAATGGTTATTTGTTTTTCCTTCCCACAAACTGTAAGAAAGTTTATTCAGGTATACACAGATACAGTTACGAAGATTATCATAATAAGCATATGTGTAGAGAACCTAGATAACCCAAAAGTCAGAGGACAGTATTTCCATTGACTGACTTGGGTTATCCTAGGTTCTCTACACATATGCTGCTATGTATGATAATGTATGTAATTGTACTCCCTAATTGTGGTTGCAGGGGTCGAGACTCAGCTCCTGGCCCTGTGTATCTGAATAAACTTACAGTTTGCAGGAAGGAAAAACAAATTCCCTTTTCCTCAAAGCATGAGGATTCTTAGGCAGTAAATAACCATGCACCAAAATTGTTCTCTCCTGCCGAACCGTAATATCATTTTACGTCGTGTAAGATGATAATGTGTCTCAAATCTTAAATCGTGCAATACCGGTAACGTGCAACATAACCCGGGCTAAATGATGTTCTACTGTCCCCTATGATACACTGCACAGACCAGCTTGGTCTCAAATTTTTTCAGAGACATGAGGCTGTGGGAGGCCCAGACAGGAGTAGGTCAAAGTATTCCCAAATGGCATGTTGGAAGGCATACAATTGTGTGTAGAACTTGAAAAAAAAAAATTCACATTTTAGCTTTTTTTTAAATTTAATAATAATAATAATAATAATAATTTGAATCTGGATGCCTGGCATTAAGTGAAACAAAGTTGAAGGTGGTAGGAGAGTTTCAGTGGGGAGAAATAAATGGGATTATGTGGGGTTTAAAAATTAGAGCTAAAAAGGAGTAGCAATAATGTTGAAGGATAAGTTATGGCAGGAAAAGAAATAAATGTATAAATTAAGGATTATGGGGAAAATAAGGGTTGGATGTGAAAAGTGGGTTATAAAATGTTTATGCCCGGGGAAAGAGAAGTGTAGAGGAGAGAGAGAGTTTTTTGGGAAAGTTGAGTGAGTGTGGTTTTCCAAGTGAGAGTACTTGTGGGGGGGGGTTAAAAAAAATGGGAAAAAAGTAGTGGAGGGGTGTAGGTAAATTTGGGATGCCAGGGAAAAAGAAAATGGGGGCCTTTAATTAAGCTATTTTGGAAATGGGGATGGTAATAAGAAAAAATTTTTTTATGAAAAAAAGGTAAAAAGTATACAAGGTATGATATAGCATGTAATGAAAGTAGTTTGTTAGATTATGCTTGGGGTTGATAAAGGTTGAGGGGAAGGTTCAAGTAATTTTATAGAGGGGCAAGGGAAATTTTGGATCTTTTTATTTAGCAAAAAAGGGGAGAAGAGGTGAGGGAAAAAAGGAAAAAAATAGCAACAGCTAGTAAGAGAGGGTGAAGGTTTTAAACAAGGGGGAGGAGGAAGAGGGTGAGATATAAGAACTGTTGGCAAAAAGGGGGGGGCTAATGCAAGTATGAGAGGGGAAGATTGAAAAGGTTGGGATATTTTAAAAATGCAGTATTAGAATGTGAGGCAGAAGTTTGTGGATATAGGGGGTGGGTAAAGGGAAAAAAGAGGGGATTTGGTGGAATAAGAAGTAAAGGGGGGAAAAAAAGAAAAAGGTAGCTTATGAAGGTTTTTTAAAAAACAAAGTGTTATGAAAGCAGAGAATGGAGAGAAAAGAAATATAAAAGAGTGGTGAGGGGGGCAAAAAAAAACAGATAAAGAAGGGAGAGGCACTGTCAAAAATTTTGCAAAAAACAAAAAATTTTTAAAGTGAAAAAAAAGTTAAGAATGCCTATAATTTAATCCCCCCCTCCCCCAAAAAACCCCGCTTTTTTTTACAACCCCATCTAAAATATATTAAACAACCATGGTGACATTACACATCCCTGTCTAAGACCTATTTACGGGAAGTAATCTCCCTCCTACACCCCCCTAACCTGAGCCTCACTATCCTCATAAAAAATCTTTTCAGCCTTCAGTAATTAATACCTATTCCATACACCAAAAGCCCCATTGCCCCCTTATCCACTCTATCATATGCCTTTTCTAAATCCATAAATGCGAAAAAACTTCTCTACCTTTTTTAAATACTGTTCCTTATGCTTCACTGTCCGTCTAACCCCCTACCCACTTAAAGCCCCTTTCTCATCTGCAACCTTTCTTGTCTTACCTCTAATTTTTTAAAAAATAACCCGCCATACACTTATTCCCCCATAATTTTTATACTCTCTTTTTTTCCCCTTTTCCCTTTTTTTAACGGAATATACATGCTCTCTGCCAATCCCCGGGGCCTTTCCCCCCCTTTTATACATTTATTAAACAAAAATAAACCATCCCCCACTATATACCCCCCCTTTTTCTTTTTTTCATGATCCCGCAGTTCCGGTGCTTTTTCCCCTTTTTTCTACGTAATCCCCCACCCCCCCCCCCACTCACATCCTGCTTTCACTCCAAACGATGTTGTCCCCCCCAGAAAAAGTACCGCCCTTTTTTCCCAATTTAAAATTCCTCAAAATATTCCCCCATCTACCCAATACCTCCAGCTCCCCCTCTACTAACTCCCTACTCTGTTTTTAACTACAAACCATTTGTTCCCTAGGCTTTCTTCCTTTTTATCTCCTCCAAATTTTTTTTTTTTTTTCTGCAAAATTTCTTGACAGAGCCTCTCCCATTCTTTTTATCACTTTTTTTTTGCACTCTCTCACCACTCTCTTACCTTTCTTTTCCCCATATACTCTGATCTTTTATTAACACTTTTTATCTCTTTTTTTCCCCCCCTTTTTTTTTTTCATTCCACCCTCCTCTTCTTTTCCCCCGCCCCACCCTCTTATAGCCACAAACTTTCTGCCCCCCATTCTAATACTGCATTTTTAAAATATCCCAACTCTCTTCAACCCCCCCTTCAATTCATGCCCACCCTTTCAATAGTTGCTTTATCTCACCCTAACTTCCCCCCCCCCTTGTTTATACTGACCCTTGAATTTTTTTCAATACTGAAAAAAAGATGAACATGGAGAATATATAATAGCTAAGTTTAAATCCAAAACCTAAAAAAACCCTCTCAAGTTATAAACATCTATAGATTAAAGTCAAACATTCAGCAATTTAGGAAAAATTAAAAATGATTACTGATGCCCCATGAAAAAGACCACTTAACCCTCAAGGAGACTTAAATAAAACCCCCAAATCGGACCCACAAGTAACTAATTCACAAACACTATGAGCCTCTTACTGCTCCCGACAATAACAAAACCACGGAACTTGAGACCTTTTCCCCCTTTTAGACAAATTGGTAAACCATATACCCATTAAAAAAGGATAACCAGACAATAAAAGACCACTACCCAACCTTTCTCAAAAACCCCTCGGGAAAAATTTCCGTTAGAGACTAATAAAGTTACCTTCTGACTACATAAAAAGACAGCTATAAATAACTTTATAACAGCTATGACAAAAAATGACTGGCAAACGAAATAGACAACTTCCCAGATACTGACTTATGTATTAATAATTTTTTTTAAAAAACCTAAACCTCTATAATAAGCAACCCAAAAACTA
>WNWK01003567.1:84569-111582 GCA_009830355.1 Cherax destructor
CGTCCGGTACGAATATCGTTAACCGAAGCAAACATCGTTAACCGCAATCATTTTTTACGTCATAAATATCGTTAACCGAAAATATCGTTAACTGACAGCATCGTTAACCGAGGTATGACTGTACAGGCTTCGTTTTACACTCACTTGGCAGGACAGTAGTACCTCCCTGGGTGGTTGCTGACTACCAACCTACTACCTTTATTACTACAGTGAACCCTCGGTGTTCGACGGTGTCGAAGCTCGGCCAAATCGGTGTTCGACGTTTTTTTTACAATATTTTTGACTCGGTATTAGGCGGCCACTCGGAGTTGGGCGAGTCGGCTATCCATCCCGGACGTGTACGCATGTGGCCGTGGCCCAGCTGGGCGCCCAGGCACTCAGTGTGTTATTGTTTACAAGCGAGCGAACACTACCCACGCACCACCAACGCATTCATACCATATACAGTGGTACCCCGACTTACGATATTTTTTCATTCCAGAATGCTGTTCAAGTGCCATTACCAAACGAATTTATCTCCATAAGAAATGATGTAAAATAGACTAGTCCTTTTAGACCCCCAAAATTACACTTACAAAAGCATTTAAAAAAATAAACTTACATAAAAGGGTGAGTTTGGGGACCATCGTAAGTCGGGGTACCACTGTATATTGTCATTATTCCAGTGTTTTTAGTGCTTGCAACTGCTAAATAAGCCACCATGGGCCCAAAAAAAGCTCCTAGTGCCAAGCCTGTGGTAAAAAATGTGCAGGGAGCGAAGTATTCATGCAGGGACTGTAGCATTTATGCAGGGAGTGTAGCAGGCATGCAGGGAGTGTAGCAAGGATGCAGGGAGTGTAGCAAGGATGCAGGGAGTGTAGCAAGGATGCAGGGAGTGTAGCAGAGATGCAGGGAGTGTAGCAAGGCATGCAGGGAGTGTAGCAAGGATGCAGGGAGTGTAGCAGGGATGCAGGGAGTGTAGCAAGGATGCAGGGAGTGTAGCAGGCATGCAGGGAGTGTAGCAAGGATGCAGGGAGTGTAGCAGGCATGCAGGGAGTGTAGCAAGGATGCAGGGCGTGTAGTAAGGATGCAGGGCGTGTAGTAGGCATGCAGGGAGTTTAGCATTCATGCAGGGAGTGTAGCATTCAAAGAAAAAGGCTAGTAACCCCAGAAAAGAACTTGGTTCCTGCAGTGTTAATGGAAGGGGATTCCCCTTCCAAACACTAGCAGGTACCACCTTCTTCCCTCCTCCCGTCCTCCACACATCAACAACTCTTCAATACAGTGGACCCCCAAGTTTCGTAAACCCCGGAAATCGTACATTTATGTAAGTATAATATTGTAAGTGCTTGTGGAAAAGTATTTTTGGGGGTCTGAAATAGACTAACCTACGTGAAATTTTTCCTTAAGGGAGAAAATTCGTTCGGTAATGGCACTTGAGCAGACTTCAGGAGTGAAGTTTTTACGAAACTCGGTGGTCCACTGTAAATGTAAGTGACATGTTATTGTACTATTTATTTCTTATTTTTTTTTATAAAATTGTGTTTAATTTAATGTCAAAAAGTTCTAAAAAATATTTTATTTTAATACTTTTGGATGTCTGGAACGGATTAATTTTATTATCATTATTTCTTATGGGGAAAATAGAATCGAAGTTCGACCAAACCGGTGGTCGACGGGCCCTCTGTGACGGATTGCCGACGAGAACCGGGGGCTCACTCTATTACTTTATTACAGTGGTACCTCGACTTACGATGGTCCCCAAACTCACCCTTGTATGTAAGTTTATTTTTTTAAATGCTTTTGTAAGTGTAATTTTGGGGGTCTAAAAGGACTAGTCTATTTTACAACATTTCTTAAGGAGATAAATTCGTTTGGTAATGACACTTGAACAGCATTCTGGAATGAAAAAATATCGTAAGTCGAGGTACCACTGTACTTTATTACTACATTTAGTAATATATACAGGAGAAGGGGTTACTAGCCCCTTGCTCCCGGCATTTTAGTCGCCTCTTAAGACACGCATGGCTTACGGAAGAAGAATTCTGTTCCACTTCCCCATGGAGATAAGAGGAAATAAGAACAAGACCTAGTAAGAAAATAGAAGAAAACCCAGAGGGGTGTGTGTATATATGCTTGTATATGAATGTGTAGTGTGACCTAAGTGTAAGTAGAAGTAACAAGACATACCTGAAATCTTGCATGTTTATGAGACAGAAAAAAGACACCAGCAATCCTACCATCATGTAAAACAATTACAGGCTTTTGTTTTACATTCACTTGGCAGGACTGTAGTACCTTCCTGGGCGGTTGCTGTCTACCAACCTACTACCTAGGTCTGAGAGAATATATAGAGACTAAATTTAATAATAGTATACAAATATAAAATGGACAGATAGTAAATATGGTATAAAGCAAATTTAGATAGTAAGATTTGACTTATAGCACAAAATTTAAGAAAGTAATAGCACTAAAAAAAGTACATAGACAGTAAGATTTGACTTATAGCACAAAATTTAAGAAAGTAATAGCACTAAAAAAAGTAAATAGTATATGAGGTAATTGGTACTAGCTGGTAAAAGATAGTATAGTGGTACCTCGACATACGAGCAGCTCCCAACTCAAACAATTATGTAAGTGTACAGTAGTACCTCGGTTAACGATGGTCCCCAAACTCGCCCTTTTATGTAAGTTTATTTTTTTAAATGCTTTTGTAAGTGTATTTTTGGGGGTCTAAAAGGACTAGTCTATTTTACATTATTCCTTATGGGGAGAAATTCGTTTGGTAATGGCACTTGAACAGCATTCTGGAACGAAAAAATATCGTTAACCGAGGTACCACTGTATTTCTGTAAGTGCTTTTGTAAGTGTATTTTTGGGGGTCTGAAACGGATTAATCTAATTCACATTATTCCTTATGGGAACAAATTTGTTCGGTATCGGCACTCGAACAGCCTTCTGAAAAGAATTAAACTCGTAACTCGAGGTACCACTGTACAAGGAATTGCACAATATTGTAATAGGAACATACATACACTACATGTAGATAATAATGTTATGGACACTTAGTTAATCTGTCACGGAAATGTCGGCTTTTCTAAGGAAGTTGGAGAGATCATGTTTGTTTATACTGACTCGTTGGAGAGCCGTCGTAACTCCAAGTTGTCAGTAAACAAGTACAGTGGTACCCCGACTTACGATACTTTTTCATTCCAGAATGCTGTTCAAGTGCCATTACCAAACGAATTTATCTCCATAAGAAATGATGTAAAATAGACTAGTCCTTTTAGACCCCCAAAATTACACTTACAAAAGCATTTAAAAAAATCAACTTACATAAAAGGGTGTGTTTGGGGACCATCGTAAGTCGGGGTACCACTGTACGTTGGTAAGTGAGGAGAGGCTGTATTCTTATTATCATTACCTGTAATCCTTACAACAATTAAATATGATGAATGTGTTAAAAAATACTAAGGAATTCTCTCAACCACAAACATATGAAAGGCTGTATACTATTCTTATTTTTACTAATTGTAATCATATTCCAACCTGTAATCCTTGCAACAATTAATTATGATACATGTGGTAAAAATATGTTAATATGCTAAACAGTTCTCTCAACCACAAACATATGAAGAGCTATGTATTTTAATTCTTTACCTGTAGTCATAATCGAACCTTAACAATTGACTGCTTAGTTTGCTTTCCTTGTAATTCCTAAATTTATTGTTTATGAACCCTTAGAGACCATATACAGTGGTACCTCGAGTTACGATGGTCCCAAAATCGCCCTTTTATGTAAGTTTATTTTTTTAAATGCTTTTGTAAGTATATTTTTGGGGATGTAAAAGGACTAGTCTATTTTACATTATTCCTTATGGGGATAAATTCGTTTGGTAATGGCACTTGAACAGCATTCTCGAACGAAAAAATATCGTAACTCGAGGTACCACTGTATACGTATAAGAAGTCAATTAATTATTGCCATTTTCGTCTTAAGTTAGGCTTAAATTTGCCCAAAATGTGTTGTAACAATGGGCTCTCTGTATGCAATCCTAAATGTCACCCATCTCTGTACAAACATTGTATCATGCTGGAATAAAAATTATTATTATTATTATTATTATTATTATTATATAATTTTTTATATCATCACAACCAGTAGTGGCATCATCACCCCTGCTGTTTCCCTGTCAGAACACCATGGTTTTCGAGTATTTTATTTAATTTACTAACAAACTTTAGCCTCTTTAATTTTTTATAAATTTCTCATCAGAAATTAACATTACTTTGAGTGTCTTTTAAGCCCATTATTAAATGACCTGTACAGTACTATGGGACAAGTGGCAATTATTGTTCTTCTATTTCAAAAAGTGATAAAGATGGTTAACTAATGATTCTGCTTCATGCATATGTACCCTTCTAGTGAGGGGGCACCTTGATGCTCCTGAAGGGCTCTTGGTTCAAGGAATTAGGGCTACCCTCCTCTTCCTCATATCCCACCTGATTACTTATCATTACTTAGGTGCTGTATGACCCCTACAGGTTTAGTCCTCCACAAATATGATAATATTACATGCATGTGTTAACTATTACAAGTTCAACCTGCAGCAGCGGCTTGAGAGTTTTATCTTCCAACTTATTTTATAGACAGCTGTGGCCTCTCTTGTACTGTTTACCAGGTTGTACATTATAATTAAAATCTTTTTACTTGTGTTTAAATAGTAATAGTAGTCTAATATAAATGTTGTTTCTGGCTTAACTCAAAAAGATCATAGCACCTGAACATGTGACTACTGTAGTAATCTTTGTTGGATTACACTAACCATTACTGATATGTACTTTCATTCTTTACTGATTAACATGTTTGTGAAATTGTGACAATGTTTGACAAGTAGTGATAAATGACTTCAGAAAATGAATAGAGGTACAGTGGTATCTCGTGTTATGAGCTTAATTCATTTCAGAAGGCTGTTTGAGTGCTGATACCAAACGAATTTGTCCCCATAAGGAATAATGTAAATTAGATTAATCTGTTTCAGACCCCCAAAATTACACTTACAAAAGCACTTACAGAAATACACTTACATAATTGTTCGAGTTGGGAGCTGCTCGTAAGTCGAGGTACCACTGTACAGTGAACCCTCGCTATTCGAACATTCTTCATTCCAGAATGCTGTTCAAGTGCTGTTACCAAACGAATTTATTCCCATAAGGAATAATGTAAATTAGATTAGTCCATTTCAGACCCCCAAAAATACACTTATAAAAGCACTTACAATAATAAACTTGCATAAAAGGGCGAGTTTGGAGTGTTCGAATAGTGAGGGTCCACTGTATATGGCATTTTGTTCATATGTAGCAAACTTTTACAAGCTTACTTGAGAAAAGTTAACTACATGCAAACAAAACATTGTGTACCTCTATGAATGAAGGGTCTTCTGTTTTCTCAAGTTATTTTATTTAATGTTTACTGAAGAATAATATAACTGTATCTCTTAACCTGTAAGTTTTTTGTAGAGATTTTGTTTTGTGTGGTTGGACACTAAATTATTAACATGTAGTGTATGTGACAAACATTTGCAACTCTTGAAAATTTAATATCAGAACACCCTCCATAAATGGGAAAATGGATGACAAACAATTGGCCATTTCTGGAGTGTGTTTTTATATAGTAGTTTGTGTATCAGTTATAGCTAATAGGTATAAAAATATTTTATTTAAGTACTGTGGTACCTCGAGTTACGAGTTTAATTCTTTTCAGAAGGATGTTCGAGTGCCGATACCGAACGAATTTGTTCCCATAAGGAATAATGTGAATTAGATTAATCCATTTCAGACCCCCAAAAATACACTTACAAAAGCACTTCCAGAAATACACTTACATAATTGTTCGAGTTGGGAGCTGCTCGTATGTCGAGGTACCACTGTATGTTATTAGTACAGTGGACCCCGAGTTTCGGTCATAATTCATTCCAGAAAGCTGCTTAAGTGCCATTACCGAACGAATTTACTCCCTTAACCCTTTCAGGGTTTTTGACGTACTAGTATGGCTTACGCACCAGGGCGTTTGACGTACTAGTACGCCTAAATTCTAGCGCCCTCAAATCAAGCAGAAACAGGCTGGTAGGCCTAGATGTGAGAGAATGGGTCAGTGTGCGCAGTATAAAAAAAGTCTTGCACCACACAGTGCATAATGAGGAAAAAAACTGACTTGTGTTTTTGGTTTAAGACAGCGACTTTGCAGTCTATTTTCGTATGGTATTTATGCTTGTATTCTCGTTTTCTTAGTCTCATTTGATAGAATGGATGATATATTACAGAAATAGAAATAATTTTGACTGGTTTCATGATGACAAGTACCTTGAAACTGAGCGCAAAGTAGCGAAAATGTTCGATTTTTGCCTATGTTCAAGAGTAAACAAATAACGCCATGCATCTAATACACATTAACTGGGTAGTCTAATATCCTTGCACAAGTGCGCTGATATTATTTATACCATTTTTACAATGATGCAGTAGTATACATAACAGAAAATCTTCAATTTTTTGTGAGAATAAAAATTCAAAATGGAAAGCAAAAGTAATGCAATAGGAGCCTGGAGACGTGACTAATGAACATATAAAATGTTATTTTAGTGCCAGGAATGTCTGTCTTGTTTATTTTGGACCCTATTTTGAAATTGGCATCTTTTGAAATTTGTGTGAAATTGGCAATGTTGCCAATTTCTGACTGCTTTATTGGGTAGTTGAAATCGGTAAATTGGTGCTTTCTTGTACTCAATCGATAGAACAAATCGAATTCTCAATAATAGCTATGATTTTCGTAGACTGAGACATTGGAATTGGCCGAAAATAGGGCTCAAAGTGGGCAAAATCGCCGATGCGTAAATATCTTCGATACCGCTAACTTTGCGAGAGTATAATTCCATTAGTTTTTCACCAAATTTCATACTTTTGGTGGCGTTATGATCGGAAAAAGATGCTCTATCATTTCATAAGAATTTTTTTTTTTTTTTTTGCCGAAAATGTTTCGACCCTGAGAGAGAGTTAAGAATCGAGGTCTCGACCCTGAAAGGGTTAATGAATAATGTCAAGTAGGTTTGTCCATTTCAGACCCCCAAAAATACACTTACAAAAGCACTTACAATATTACACTTACATAATTGTTCGATTTCCGAGGTGACCGAAACTTGGGGGTCCACTGTACTTAGACTCCCCAGACTACATTCTCCATGTTTACCAGGATTGAGTTCTAGCTGGAAGACCTTGCTTTTTAACCATTAATCTAAACTAGTAGTTTCATTACATGAATAACACTGCTTCAAATCAGTCATGACAACTGAAACACAAATACACTAACTACAAACAATTTTATTATATTATGCTTTATCTTGACCATTTAAAACACTGTCTCAGTTAAAGTTCCACTTCATTTAATTTACAGTAGCATACCAGAACAATAACACTTAATAAGAGACACAAGATTCTATGTGGATTTTAAGGCATTTCCATGGCCAATCTTTGACACTGAAGCATAAATTAAATGCCAACATTCAAGTTAAATTATTTTTTTAAGATCCATGGATTAATTCTACATGAAAAATTTGCTTAATTCAAAAGGCTCCTGGTCTCAGTGGTGTTGGATTGTCATTGATGTACTGTATTGTATATACTGTACAGTACGTATACGGTTCCAAAAGGATGCTAGAAAATATTTCTAATGGAATGGGATCTAGGAGTAGGTAATATGTGCCACAAAAACCAGAACTTTAGATAGTTATATGCAAACTAAACACAAGACGGGGCATGTCTTTGCTCCTATACTACAAACACTGCAGAAAGGACACTTCAAGCATAGCTCTCCTCTTTTAATTACAAAAAAGGCAATCAAGCATGCATGCCGTGTATAAGTTACTAACTTATTAACCATTAGTGTGAAAATCTTTTAAGATTAAATTTTCTGCATTAATAATTATTTTTAACAATTCAGTTTCACTTTTGTTCAGTACTTATTAGGTAAAAAGATATATTAGAATCTTTTAAATCTAATTTAACTGATGAATATTATATAAATAATTTTTTTTATTTTTTCTTCCACAGCAAAGTCTTGTAAGTGCAGTTTCATATGATTTGCATGGACAATGGTATCAAAACTTGGCTAACTACAAAGGCACAATGGTGTGCCTAAAGACGATTTCCTTAAATCAGAAGCGACCAGAGCTCAGCCGAAACAACATGAAAGAAATGAGGTTCGTTTTTTTTTTGTGTGTAACAAATACATATCTGGATCCTTTTATTCCGTCATTACAGGTAACATGTTACACATATTTCATCTGATTTGCTGACTTTCTGTTTAGGGGTTCTGCATGTTCAGGTAAATTGGCATGAACACCTCACGACTATAATACCTTGTACAACTTTGTATCATGTCCAAATAAACTATTCTATTCTATTCTAAATATTAGTTGTCCATTTCTACAGTTCAGTATTTTGTTTTTTCTTTTCAGAAGATATTCCATGATATTTTTATTAATACAATACCTGTACGAGAGTATAGTGGTACGAATACTCTTATATGGGTGTGAAGCATGGGTTGTAAATGCTGCAGCGAGGAGGAGGCTGGAGGCAGTGGAGATGTCATGTATAAGGGCAATGTGTGGTGTAAATATTATGCAGAGAATTTGTAGTGTGGAAATTAGGAGGTGGAGTTACTCAAAAGTAGTATTCAGAGGGCTGAAGTTGTTGAGGTGGTTTGGTCATTTAGAGAGGATGGAGCAAAATAGGATGACTTGGAGGGTGTATAAATCTGTAGTGGATTGGAGGAGGGGTAGGGGTCATCCTAGGAAAGGATGGAGGGAGGGTAAAAGAGGTTTTGTGTGCAAAGGGCTTGGGCATGCAGCAGGAATGTGTGAGTGTTAGATAGGAGTGAACGGAGATGAATTGTTTTTGGGACCTGATGGGCTGTTGGAGTGTGAGCAGGGTAATAGTTTGTGAAGGGATTCAGGGAAACTGGTTAGCCGGACTTGAGTCCTGGAGGTGGGAAGTACAGTGCCTTCACTTTAAAGAGGGGTTTGGGATATTGGCTGTTTGGAGTGATCTTAAGTTAATCTTACTCAGAACGAACCTCAACCCAGCTTTACAACTCTTCCTGGACAGCTGCAACAGGATACATAGACATTAAATTAAATTAAATACATGATACAAGAAATAAGTATCTCTTTGACATACTACATGTTTGACTCAACCCATAGAGGAACTCCACTCAAATAAATGGCCCTAAAACTTGGAACTCCTTTCCAGAAGATTGAAAAAAGATCCCCTTCAGCCACCAGCTTCAAGAATATTTTCAAAGAGCACTTCCTTTATAAATCTGACTTAAACCCTACTCATTGTTCAAGCCTAATGTATCATCACGCCCCGATGGCATGGTGGCTAGCGCTCTTGCTTCACGCACGGAGGGCCCGGGTTCAATTCGGCGGGGCCGAAACATTTCAAAGTGTTTCGTTACACACACACACACACACACACATACATACAACAGGCCTAGTGTTTAATCGACATGTGCCTAGGACAAAATGGTAACATTAGCAACCTGTTGATCCAAAATCATACAATCATTCATACTGATGTTCACACTATCACAAATCTGTTTCATCATGTACTAATCTCAGAATATCATAATTCATATTCCAAATTGTTTCAGTATTTTAATGTCAAATATGGCAAACTATAGCATTCTAATAACCTACTGTATTTGTCTCATTATCTATTAATTATAAGTTAGTTTTAAGGCTGCCTGAAATGCTCCACATAACAAGGGACTTTCTATATTCAGGCAGACCCCGCTTTACAGTGCTTTGTTTTACATTTCACTAATGCAGCTGTTTTTAATTATACCCATTCTTCATTTATTCAGTCTTCCTACAATAAATATATTCACCACTTACTATAAGTAATGTGTGTACTGTACAGTGGACCCCCGGATTACGTCATTATTTCGTTCCAGAATGCTGTTCAAGTGCCGTTACCGAACGAATTTGTTCCCATAAAGAATAATGTAAATTAGATTAGTCCTTTTAGACCCCCAAAAATACACTTACAAAAGCACTTACAAAAATACACTTACATAATTGTTCGAGTTTGGAGCAGTATGTAATCCAGGGGTCCACTGTATATACATTTTTTAGGCCTAGCTCTATTCCTTACTTAATATATGATAGTGTAAATATGTTATCAGGATTTTAAATGAAATTTGAAAGTGAAAAAATGGCTATGTTTCACTTTACAGCAATTTTTGCTTTACATCAGTAGCCCAGAACCTAACTTGCTGTATGAGCAGGGCCCTCCTGTAGTAGTTTATACATGGCAATTACTCCAGTGTTAATTGTATACTGTACTCCAATTTATAGAAATAAGGTTGCTTGTTTATGCTATTCTGGTTTGGCCTAGAGCCATTTGCTGAGCACTAAGGTGCTAGCTGAGTGTTCATGTTAACTTTTGTATTATTTTCTGCATTTTTGTACAGTAGACCATTTTCACATACAGTGGAACATCCAGTTACGAGTGCCCCCACGTGTGAGTTTTTCCAGATATGAGCAGTCGCTCGGTTGATTTTTTGCTTCCAGATGCGAGCGAAATTTCCAGATGTGAGCGAGCCTCAAGGGAGGTTCCTTGACGCTGGTGAGGAGCTCTTGCTCTTGATCTTGGGAATTGGATCTGTGCTCCAGTTCCCTAAATTAATAATAATAATTATTATTAAAATTTTATTATAATAATATTATTATAATAATTATTATAATAATAAATGATTTTTGGTAAATATTTTTTTTCTCAGTTGTTTGTTGGGCTATCTTATTGAAACTTGGGCAATGTATGATGGAAAGATGCTTCTTAATGTACACTAAAAATGAAAGAAATCGGACTATAAATAACGGAGTTCACTTCTCAGCCCCTTAGCGGTATATTCGTAGTTTTTTTGGGTGTATTCTCACTTTTTTGGTCTCATTTGATAGAGTGGAAGATATATTACAGAAATAGATATGATTTTGATTGGTTTCACGAAGAAAAGTACCTTGAAATTGAGCTCAAAGTAGCAGAAATGTTCAATTCTTTGGCGATGTTCAAGAGTAAATAAATGACTGCCACCGTCTAATACAGTGGACCCCCGAGTTTCGTAAAAACTTCATTCCAGAAGCCTGCTCAAGTGCCATTACCGAACGAATTTAATACTTTATTGTGACATGGTACAATGATACATGGTAGACAAGATATATTTCTTAATGAGATGTACATGCCAAAAGCCCCTAATATGCTGTGCATTGCGGGCATTCTTAAGACTACTTTATTCTAGACTACATGGTAAAAAGTTATGGTTGACAATTTATAAAATAAGTATAATTGCATATCTAAGTTATAAAGTTTGAATATAAGTTGAACATATCAATTAATTGCAGCAATGCAACTAATTGAGTGAGATAACAATTTAAAACAATTACAGTGGTACCTCGACTTACGATATTTTTTAATTCCAGAATACTGTTCAAGTGCCATTACCAAACGAATTTATCCCCTTAAGGAATGATATAAAATAGACTAGTCCTTTTAGATCCCCAAAATTACACTTACAAAAGCGTTTAAAAAAATAAACTTACATAAAAGGGTGAGTTTGGGGACCATCGTAAGTCGAGGTACCACTGTAGTTGCATTGCAGTTA
The DNA here is from genome assembly GCA_009830355.1 of Cherax destructor. Taxonomy (NCBI): domain Eukaryota; kingdom Metazoa; phylum Arthropoda; class Malacostraca; order Decapoda; family Parastacidae; genus Cherax; species Cherax destructor. The sequence goes on from WNWK01003567.1 coordinate 96,265, forward strand.
CAGTTTACGTGGTCATTATAATGTAAATGTTAGGTAATAGTTAGCTTAGTATGTATTATTCATAACAGGTTTTTACATTTAAGTGATTAGTCAGGTTTTTACATTAAGTGATTATTCTACTTTGTTGAGAATGTTTGATATTAAGCATTTAGCTTTGGGTGAGAAGGTGATTTTTTAGCATCGTTTTGAATTGGGGTACAGGCAGGGTTTCTTTGGCAATGACAGGTAATGAATTCCAAATTTTCGTGCCTTTTATATGCATTGAGTTTTTACATAGTGTTAGATGGACACGGGGAACATCGAGGAGTGATCTGTGTCTAGTGTTATGGTCATGTGTCCTGTTAAAATTGGTAAGGAGAAGTTTGAGTGGTGGGTTAATATTTGCATAGAGTGTTCTATGTATGTAATAGGCATAGTAAAAAGTATGGATGTCTTGTATGGTGAGTAAGTTTAGGTTTTTAAATATTGGTGGAGTATGTTGTCTGGAGTGTGAATTTGTTATCATTCTAACTGCTGCCTTTTGTTGTGTTATTAGTGGTCTGAGATGAGTTATTGATGTAGAGCCCCATGCGCAGATTCCATAGGTGAGGTATGGGTAAATGAGTGAGTGATATAGGGTAAGGAGAGCTGGTTGTGGAACATAGTACCGTATCTTGGATAGTATTCCCACGGTCTTTGAGACTTTCTTGGAAATTTGTTGTATATGTGTCTGAAATTTGAGGCCACTGTCAAGATGGATTCCTAAGAATTTTCCCTCTGTGAGTTTTGCGATAGGGGACCCGTTTATCATTATGTTAAGTGGTGCGTTTGTAGCTCTGTTCCCAAACTGGATAAAATAGGTTTTATCAATATTGAGAGTAAGTTTGTTGGTCATCATCCAGGTAGATATTTTCTGCAATTCAGTATTTGCAGTGTTGGCTAGTATGTCTGGGCTAGGGTGCGAGATAACATATGTAGTGTCATCTGCAAAAAGTATGGGTTTGAGTAGTTGAGATGCATTTGGTAGGTCGTTAATGTAAATGAGAAAGAAATAATGTCACATAGGTTTGTCTATTTCAGACCCCCAAAAATACACTTCCACAAGCACTTACAATATTATACTTACATAATTGTACGATTTCCGGTGTTTACGAAACTCGGGGGTCCACTGTACCTGTCCAAGTGGCCATTCAAATACGCAAGTCATGAATGGGTTGACATTATTTAAACAATTATTACAATAATGCAGTAGTCTGCATAACAGTAAATCTTCTATTTTTTGTGTGAATAAAAATTCCAAATGGTAAGCATTAGTATTATTATAAAAATACATTAGTAATAATAAATAATAATACGTATAATATAATAATTATATACGTAATATAATAACATAAATTATTATAATAATACTACGTATAAGTGAGTTTGAGAATGCCACCACAAGATGGCAGTACGTGTATCAAAACAATGCTCAGTCCGCGTGTTCTTCAACTGATGGTGGAGATAATTCTCGTGATTTGCTTACGTTTCGTGCAGTTATTTTGCAGAATTTCTTGTTTCTACCAATAGGTCCTAAGAAAGCAAGTGCAAAGGACAGTGCTGAGAAGAAAAAGAGGATGATTTCCATGGAATTAAAGCATTGAGAGTGTAGCATTGAGAGTGTAGCATTAAGAGTGTAGCATTAAGAGTGTAGCATTAAGAGTGTAGCATTAAGAGTGTAGCATTAAGAGTGTAGCATTAAGAGTGTACCATTAAGAGTGTACCATTAAGAGTGTACCATTAAGAGTACCATTAAGAGGGTACCATTAAGAGTGTACCATTGTACCATTAAGAGTGTACCATAAAGAGTGTACCATAAAGAGTGTACCATTAAGAGTGTAGTGATTAAGTGATAGAAAAAGGACGAAACGAAATGAACTCCTGACAGCATACGCCGCTGTGCCCAGCATCTCTTCTGCATCTCTAAGGTAAATGCTGTAGTAAATAATTTCTTTACATTATCATTATTATTATTATTGTTTTCCTTATGAAAGTACGTAGTGATCTAATGGAGTTTGCCTTACAAACACTGTTTTCTGTTATAATAAAAGCATGGGAAGGTATGTAGTCAGGAGCAGGAATAGCCGCTGTGCCGCCGCTTCCACTACCACTCCTCACATACGTAATGACATATTTCATTCATTCTAGTGTATATATCATGTTTCTATGTTATTAATATTGTTTATTATGTCATATTAGATAAATTGTGATAGATAAATAAGTTTTTGACTTAATATTAGGGAAATATTGAAGTATTTTGTTGTGCCTGGAATTCCACTGGAACGAATTAATTCCATTTCAATTAATTTAAATGAGTAAAATTGACTTGACAAACGAGCAAATCGAGATGCGAGCAAGGTCACGGAATGGATCAAATTTGTAAGTAGAGGTTCCACTGTACTAACTGCCTAGGGGCATGTTGAACCATGTTAAGATAGCAATTATTATATCAGCAGCTTTGCTGATATAATAATTGCTCTCTTACCATATAATAATTGCTTTGCCATAACTGTCTTTAGCCCTCCTGTTGTGATAGTCATCAATACAGCCTCTGAGTCCAGTGGGCATTTCATGCCTTCATGTTTTCAGTTCTACATTGTTCTTGTTCAGCACAGTTTCACTCTTCTATATTTTCTCTACATCCACAAAAGGCTGTTGAAAGGAAGCTTAACTGAGAGCAGTATTTTACAAGAGTCTCTCCAACACAGATTACTTAACATTTATTATATTCTGTTGGGATTTTTGAGGTCATTAACCCTTTGAGGGTCCAAGCTGTAGTTCTACCCCATGAGCTCAGCTTACTCAGATAAGCTGTGAGCTGTAAATTATGCATGCAGTGCATAATGAGAAAAAAACTGTGTTTTTGGATTAAAACATTGACTTTGCAGTGTATTTTCGTATGGTTTTTACGGTTATATTTGCAGTTTCTTGGTCTCATTTGATAGAATGGAAGTTATTTTACAGAAGTAGAGATGATTTTAGATTGGTTTTAGTACTGAAAATAGCTTGAAATTGCACTCAAAGTAGCAGAAATGTTCGATTTTTGCCGATGTTCAAGAGTAAACAAATCATGTCACACATACAATACACGTCAACTGGTGGGTCTGATATACGTTCACGAATGTGCTGATATTATTTATACAATTATTTCAATACTGCATAACAATAAATCTTCTATTTTTTTTATGTGAATGAAAATTTTTATGTGAATATAATATCAAAATGGAATTCATCTGTAAAGCCTGAAAAGATAACTAATAAACAGAGGAAATGTTATTTTAGTGTCAGAAATGCCTGCATTGTTTATTCTGGACCCTGATTTGAAATTGGAATATTTTGAACTTTGTGTGAAATTGGCCAAATTACCAATTTCTGATCACTTTATTGGGAAGCTGAAATAGTTAATTGGGCAGTTTCTTGTGCTCAGTCGATAAAATAGAAGTAATACGAGGGAAATAGCTAAGAATTTGGTCAACTGGAATAATGTAATTGGCCTAAAATCAGTAATCCGTCACTAATTTTGGTTAGCATAATTTCAAATTTCATCATTATACTGACTCAAATTTCATCATTATACTGACTCAGAAATTGTGCAGATGGTTGTAAATCCACAGTAGCAAGCCAGTAGAGGAGAAAGCAGTGATGGAAATGAGGAAGATGTAGCAGAAACTCTCTATTGATAGGTTAATTAAGTGTATTCTAACCTAACCACTCTGTAATCTAGTAAACTCACTACAGGTCCCAATGATACCGGATTAGTGATGGCCGACCTGTTGTGTAATTTCGTCAATTTTCCATCAAATTTCATACTTTTTGTTCTATTACCTTCAGAAAAAAATTCTCTACCATTTCATAAGAAAAAAAAAAAAAAAATTTTTTTTGAAAATTCTTGGACCCTGTGGACAAGGCTTAGAACTATGGCTTGGACCCTCAAAGGGTTAAAGGTTAAAGATTCTCTACTTCAGCATGATATAATGTTTGTACAGAAATGAGTGACATTTAGGTGTGCATTCAGAAAGCCCTTAGTATGCACAGCATTTCACAATTTATTTTTTGTACAAATTTAGAGTAATATATTATTTTTTCATTTTTTCAGAAATATGCGGGAACTTAAACAAGACAATGTTTGTTCGTTTATTGGAGCGTTTGTTGAGCACAGAAAAGTTTCACATGGGGAGCATAGCAAGGTGACACTAGTTACAGAATACTGCACCAGAGGATCATTACTTGATATACTGGCTATGGAAGACATTAAACTTGATACTCTCTTCATATCCTCCCTTGTCCATGATCTTTTAAGGGTAAGTATGTATGTATGTACAGTATGTATGTATATATATACAGTGGAACCCCGGTTAACGAAAACCCCGGAAATCGTGCAATTATGTAAGTCTAATATTGTAAGTGCTTGTGGAAGTGTATTTTTGGGGGTCTGAAATAGACTAACCTAAATGACATTTTTTCTTAAGGAAGTAAATTCGTTCGGTAATGGCACTTGAGCAGGCTTCTGCAATGAATTTTTTTTCGTTAACTGGGGTTCCACTGTATCTTCTTCTTTCAACAGTGGTGACGTGTACTTAGCTCAGTGGTGACGTGTACTTAGCTCAGTGGTGACGTGTACTTAGCTCAGTGAGGACGTGTCTAGTGTACTCTCTGTGGACTGAACCATCTTTGCTCTGTGAAGACTTTTCTACTGTGCTCTCCGTTCTTAGCTACCTGAGATTGGATGATGGCTTCCCTCGACTACGAGCAGCTATATCTCCAACTTAAGGTGGAATTAACGGAAGCTAGAAGAGAAATTCAACGTTTGAAGGGTATATGCAAGGATTATCCCCAGACCAATGTCGCCGATGATCAGACCAACGAATGGATGCTAGTCGGATCTGAAGGGACGAAGCTGAAGTTGAAGAAGGTCCAGGAAACTGCTGTGAAAATCAGGAACTCTTTTTCCTTGTTATCAGATGAATGTGAAGACATCCCAGCGAAGACCATCTCTACAAAGACCGTCGAGAACGTCGTGCACACCGCCAGTCGAGGTAAGAACATTGTTTTAGTTGGGGACAGTCAGATTAGGTTTATGGATAGGGAATTTTGTCTTAAGGATAGGAATAGGAGGCAGAGGGTGTGTTATCCTGGGGCTGGGATGAAGGATATTGTTAGCCGTCTGGATGACATCATGAGAGGTAATGGGAGCAATCAGTACTGGAGGCAACGATGTTGGCAGGCATAGAAGTGAGGAGCTGATTAGCAGCTATAGGTAAGCAATAGACAGAATTAGGAAGAAGGGTGGGAATCCTGTCATATGTGGTATTTTGCCAAGGAGGGGAGTTGGAAATGAATGGTTGTCCAGGGCAATTGGTGTCAATTGCTGGCTGGACAAATACTGTAAGGAAAATGCTTCACAATCCTTCACAATCTGTCCCACTAACAGAATATTTGCTCAACCCAATTTTCAATGCTACCCAAGAAATAAGCTTTGATAATTCTATTTACTCATGTGCAAGTCCCACTCAAATCCAACCCCTCTCACTCATGAATTTATCAAACCTAAATTTGAAACTACCCAAGGTCCTAGCTTCAATAACACTACTAGGCAGACTGTTCCACTCATCAACTACCCTATTTCCAAACCAATACTTTCCTATATCCTTTCTAAATCTAAACTTATCTAACTTGAATCCATTATTGCGGGTTCTCTCTTGGAGAGATATCCTCAAGACCTTATTTATATCCCCTTTGTTAATACCCATCTTCCACTTAAACACTTCGATCATGTCTCCCCTCATTCTACGTCTTACAAGTGAATGTAATTTAAGGGTCTTCAATCTTTCTTCGTAAGGAAGATTTCTAATGCTATGTATTAATTTAGTCATTCTACGCTGAATGTTTTCTAACAAATTTATGTCCATTCTGTAATATGGAGACCAGAACTGAGCTGCGTAATCTAGGTGAGGCCTTACTAATGATGTATACCTGTAGTCTACCTGGAGAGAATTCCAGGGGTCAACGCCCCCGCGGCCCGGTCTGTGACCAGGCCTCCTGTTGGACCAGAGCCTGCTCAACCAGGCTGTTACTGCTGGCCGCACGCAGTCCAACGTACAAACCACAGCCTGGCTGGTCAGGTACCGACTTTAGGTGCCTGTCCAGTGCCTGCTTGAAGATAGCCAGGGGTTTGTTGGTAATTCCCCTGATATATGCTGGGAGGCAGTTGAACAATCTTGGGGCCCTGACACTTATTGTGTTGTCCCTCAACGTGCTAGGGGCACCCCTGCTTTTCATTGGGGGGATGTTACATCGCCTGCCGAGTCTTTTGCTTTCGTAGGGAGTGATTTTTGTGTGCAAGTTTGGTACTAAGCCCTCGAGAATTTTCCATGTGTATATAATAATGTATCTCTCCCGCCTGCGTTCTAGAGAGTACAGGTTTAGGAACTTCAAGCGTTCCCAGTAGTTGAGGTGGTTTATCGCACTTATGCGTGCGGTGAAGGTTCTCTGCACATTTTCAAGGTCAGCAATTTCACCCGCCTCGAAAGGTGCAGTTAGTGTGCAGCAATATTCCAGCCTAGATAGAACAAGCGATCTGTAAAGTGTCAACATGGGCTTGGCATCCCTGGTTTTGAAGGTTCTCATTATCCATCCTGTCATTTTTCGAGCAGATGCAATTGATACTTTGTTATGGTCCTTGAAGGTGAGATCCTCTGACATGATCACTCCCAGGTCTTTGACATTAGTATAAAGCTGTAATATAACCTCTGGACTTCTGTTGCTTACACTTCTTGATATAAATCCCAGTAATCTATTTGCCTTATTACGTACGCTTAGGCATTGCTGTCTTGGTTTAAGGTTGCTGCTTACCATCACCCCCAAGTCCTTCTCGCAATCTGTATGGCTAAGTTCTACATTATTTAACTTATAAGTGCTTGGGTTATGGACAATCCCGAGCTTCAGAACCTTGCATTTATCTACACTGAACTGCATCTGCCACTTTTCTGACCACGAGATGCTAACCTTACAGAGTCTGAATAATATCAATGACCTAATCCTTAGTCTGCGTTAGTGCAACAGTTGTATTAGTAACTGCAACCTCACAATCTTACATTTCTCCCAAAACTGATATATATTAATGTAATTAACTTAATTTTTGTTCTAATAATCTGCTACCTCACTATATTAAATTTCCCACTAAATATAATTGTACATCCTATTTTACTATATATATATCTTTTAACGTCTCTGTAACCATTTACTTTTATTTTTTTATTTTTAATACAAATCTATCATTACCTTTTCCCAACCCTATCTATTTACAATATTAGTAATTACTTTTTACTTGAAATTCAATTACAACCTTTTCACTTTTGTTTTTCTTTTTATATTTTTATAATCAAACAATTACCTCATTGTGTATGTGACTTAGTTTATTTTTTTCTTCTAAGCTATTACCAAATAAGTGCAATTATTTACTCATACTTTTAAATACCTGTTTACCAAAAGCAAATTCCATTCACTTTATTTGCTTAATTGTACTCTTATATTCAAACAACTACCTCATTGTGTATATGACTTACTTTATATTTCCTTTATAAGCAACTACCTGATAAGTGCAATCATTTACTTATATTTTATAAATACTGTTTACCACTAGCCAACTTTAGTCAACTTTCAGTCACTTTATTTGCTTAATTGTATTCATATATTCTAACAACTACCTCATTGTATATGTGACTTACTTTATATTTCCTTTATAAGCAACTACCTGATAAGTGCAATCATTTATTATATTTTATAAATACCTTTTACCATTAGCCAACTTCAGTCACTTTATTAACTTCAATTTAATCAAAACTACTTTTAATATTAGTCAAATCTGTTTTAACTTATAGTTCAATAGCTCTTTGCATTCATTAACCTCTTATTGCCTTTCATATACTAAAAGTTTCAACCAGTGCCGCATTGAAACAAAAATTTCTTTTTCCATACCAATTTAATACTAGTCATTGAAGTTGTTCTAACCATTCATTAGACAGTTAAATTAGTATATCATTAACATTATTCAAATATCCTATATCACTGTAAAAATTCCTGTAAACACTTGCACATAATTGTGTTAATCCATTAGCAAGTAAGACTTTAATCTAATACCATATCATTAAGTTTAGCATAATCTATTGTTCCCAAGTCTAGTTATAGAATCACATTAAATCCTATGATTACAGGCATTGATCCTGATATCAACCTATTATTAAATGACTTACATGACTCCAACAGCAATTGTAACTATTACACAGCTGATCAAGCAAAGACATTACTCAGAGCCAACAATAACTTAACTATCTTCAATTACAATGTTAGATCGTTGAGCAAACATTATGATGACCTCACAGCACTACTCCAATCCCTACAGTCCAATATGTCAATCATCACACTCACTGAGACCTGGCTAAAGCCTGATACTACAGGTATCTATGCCATCCCAGGTTACACAGCCATTCACAACTGTAGGACAGACCAGCGAGGGGGTGGAACAGCAATATATTATACAGATCAACTCGATTGTATCGAAAATTCTTGTACAAGGGATGAACATGGAGAATATATTATAGCTAAATTTAAATCAAAAGACCTGCAAAAACCCCTCACAGTGATAAACATCTACAGATTACCACAGTCAAACATCCGCCACTTTAGTGAAAAACTAGGAAACCTGATAATCGATTCACGCCTTAACAAAGATCATTTGCTGCTCACAGGAGATTTCAACATAAATCTCCTACATGACCAAGACCCGCAGGTAACTGAATTCACAAACACTATGAGCAACTGCTTATTACTACCAACAATATCAAAACCTACAAGAATCTCCGATAATAGTACCTCGTTACTAGACCACATATGGACTAACACAATATCTCCTATAAAATCAGGCATAATCACAGAAAACACCACAGACCACTACCCTACCTTTCTCATAACTAACCTAGGCATTCTGCCCCAAGAAATTGCAAAAGTTCCTTCAGACTACATAATGAGTCTGCTGTTAATAATTTTATATCAGCTATGACAACATTGACTGGTTAAATGAATTGAAACACATTCAGATACTAATGAATGCATCAAGAACTTTCTTAAAAACACACAACCTCTATAACAGACATTGCCGAAAAAACAAACAGATCACAGCAAAGAGACTTAACAATCCCTGGCTAACACCCAGCATCCTTAAATCCATAAATAAGAGCCCAATATGAAAAACAATATAGGGGGTTTATAACCGAGAACAATCAAGCTACTCATCAATCCCTAGCCTGATAAGAAGGTCCAAAAAATTGTATTATGAGAACAGACTCCAGACTGTAAGGGATATGAAAAAGACCTGGAAAACCCTATCTACAATTCTAGGAAATAAAAGATACCGAACAATCCATCAAATTATCAAAACAGGCAACCTCTCTCTCCCCAACTGGACAGCAACAGACTTAATGTTTTCCACCATAGGAAAGAATCTAGGTAGGTAGAAAGCTGAACACTTCGTCCAACAGTTCCCTCCAACACCTACCCAGATGCACTATTCCTGCTCCTACCAACTCAATTGAAGTCTCACTCATAATCAACACCCTTAAAAAACAGGAGACATAAAAAACTACACCTTTATGTACAAAAAAGCTGACATGTACTGTCACCAATTATAGCAGCATTATTCAATAAATCATTGAATCTTCAACCTTCCCATCAATTCTCAAAATAGGTAGGGTCACCCGATCCACAAAGAGGTGACCAAACTGACTGAACAATTATAGATCAATCTCAATTACACTGCTTTCCTAAAATCTTGAAAAATTAATTCATAAACAGATCTATTCCTACCTCGTCTCACAATGACTAAACCCCTGTCAATTTGGATTCAGGACCAACAAAAGCACAAACGATGCTATAACACACATTTAGTTAATATACACCGCACTTGAGAAGAAAGAAGTTCGCTGGGAATCTTCATAGACCCCAAAGCATTTGATACAGTCAAAACCATGATTTATTGCTCACAAAATTAGCGCACTATGGTATTGGGGCACCCTCAACTACCTAAAATCGTACCTTAGCAACAAGAAGTCAGTACGTGAACACAAATGGAGAGAACTCTTCCACACAACAAATTACAGTGTGTGTCCCTCAAGGTAGTGTCCTGGGGCCCTCCTATTCCTCATTTACATAAATGACCACCGAATGCATCACAACTCTCAAACCCATTTTGTTTGCAGATGACAAACATATGTCTTCTCTCACCCAAATCCAGTCGTACTAGCCAACACAGTTAATGCCGATTACAGAAAATATCAACATGGATGATGACAAATAAGCTTACTCTCAATACGGACAAGACCTACTACATTCAGTTTGGAAACAAAGCTACAAATGTTCCACTTAACATAACGCTAAATGGTTCACCCATCACAAGGCTCACAGAGGGAAAATTCCTAGGAATCCACCTTGACAGTAGTCTTAAATTCCAAACACACAATCAACAAATTTCCAAGAAAATCTCAAGGACAGTAGGTATATTATCTAAGATCGCTATTATGTGCCTCAACCAGCTCTCATTGCACTATATCATTCTCTTATCTACCCTTATCTCACCTATGGAATCTGTGCATGGGGCTCAACAACATTAAATCACCTTAGACCACTCATAACCCAGCAAAAGGCTGCAGTCAGGATGATAACAAATTCCCCTCTAGACAGCATACTCCACCTATATTCAGAACCTTAAAACTACTCACCATAAAAAATATTCATACCTATTCATGCCTTCTACATACATAAAACTCTACATGCTAATATCAACCCTGCGCTAGAATTCTCCTCAACAACTTTAATAGGTCCCACAGAACATGACACAAGACACAGATCACTATTTGACATACCCCGAGTCCATACTAACCAATGTAAAAATTCTATGCACATAAAGGGCCCCAGAATCTGGAATTCATTACCAGTAAATATCAAGTTAACCTTGTCGGAAAATCAATTCAAGATTTTCAAAAATCACCTACTCACCCTATACTAAATACTCATACTGTAACAAACTTCCAAACCCAATATTATTTTACTTAAGATGATCTCAATTTGATATTTCATCCTCCTTAACACTTGTTTTGATTTCATATCATCATATTGTCATTTATCATCATTTTCTTAATTTGAAATAAAATATATATCTAGAAGAAACTCTAAAAAACTATTTCTAGTATTGTTTTATATTTGTATGATCAACATTTAATTTGAAATAAATTCTACAACTAGATTAAACTCAACCAATTTCTCTTGTATTGTCATTTAATAGTATTATAACCATTTAATAATTTAAATAATAAGAACTAGAATAAACTCAATCAATTTCTTTAGCATTAAATCTTAGTGAATAAGTCTCTAGAATAAAGTGCCCCTAATGCCATGGCATGCCAAGTGGCTCTCCTTGCATTACAGTTTTATAATTGTTTTATAATTGTAACTACCAAAACATTTTTTACACTTGTAACATGCATTGAAATAAAAATTATTATTATTATTATTATTGTCTAAATCTTCCTGAAGTTCTATGACATTATGTTTGAATCAATTATCCTATCTATCTTGTGCCGTCGGCGAATTTGCTCCCTATCACTAGTAATTCCCTCGTCAAGGTTTATTGATAATATTATAAAAAAACAACGGGCCTAAGACTGATCCCCCCGTGGAACACCATTGTTACAAGTCCCCATTAGATTTAACCCCATTTGCACCTCTGCTTCCTATTGGTGAGCCATGACTCGATCCATGACAGCAATTTTACCCAATGCCATTTAGCTGCCACTTTTTTAACAGTCTCTGGTCGGTACTCTATCAAAAAACCTTACTAAAGTCTAAATAAACAATATCAAATTCTTTATCGTGATCAACAGCCTCAAAAGCTTTACTGAAGGTTAATAAATTAGATAGGAGGAACGGCCCCTCGGGGAATCCATGCTGAGTATCATTAATCAAATTATGGTTATCTAGATGGTTTTAATAATATCAGCTATAATTGACTCAGTAATTTGCCTACAATTGAGGTCAGGGTTATTGGGCGGTAATTTGCGGTGTGACTTGTCCCCTGCAAAAATAGGAATTACATTGATCTTACATATCAAATCACCTGTTTGGTAGCCTGACTGATCCATACAGCAATTTTACGCAATGCCATGGCTGCCACTTTCTTTAACAGTCTCTGGCGGTACTCTATCAAAAGCCTTACTAAAGTCTAAATAAACAATATCAAATTCTTTATCGTGATCAACAGCCTCAAAAGCTTTACTGAAGAAGGTTAATAAATTAGATGGCAGGAACGCCCTCTGAATCCATGCTGAGTATCATTAATCAAATTATGGTTATCTAGATGGCTTCTAATAATATCAGCTATAATTGACTCTAGTAATTTGCCTACAATTGAGGTCAGGGTTATTGGGCGGTAATTTGGGTAGTGACTTGTCCCCTGCTTTAAAAATAGGAATTACATTAGCCATCTTCCACATATCAGACACTACACCTGTTTGAAGAGATAAATTAAAAATGTTAGATAATGGTTCAGCAGAGTTCCATTTGCATTTCTTAAGAACCCTTGCAAAAAGCTCATCAGGACCCGGATTTATTTTGTTTCAGTCGGTCTACTTGTTTCATAACCATTTTGCTAGTGACTGTGATATTATAATTTATCTTCTTCTGGGCCTCTGTAATTAATTACTGGGATATTATTAGTGTCTTCCTGTGTGAAAACCAGAGAAAATAATTATTAAAAATAGAGCACATATCATTCTCCTTGTCAGTAAGATGCCCAGAGTTATTTTAAGAAACCTATCTTATCCCTAACTTTTGTTCTATAAACCTGGAAAACTTTTTGGGTTAGTTTTGAATCCCTAGCAACTTTAATTTCATAGTCCTGTTTAGCTTTTCTTATCCCCTTTTTAACGTCCCTCTTAATGTCAGTATACTGATTTATAAGATGACCCTCACCTCACCTATAAATTCCTTTCTTCTGCTCTAAAAGATACTTGAGCCTATTATTCATCCATTTTGAGTCATTTCTACTTGATCTAATTTCTTTATACGGGATAAATGTTCTTTACGCAGCCTGTATAGTGTTAAGAAAACTGTCATATTGATACCTCTCTTCGTTACCCCAGTCTACAGTTGATAAGTGTTCTCTAAGTCCATTATAATCTGCTAAGCGAAAATCTGGGACCATTACGGAATTATCCCTACTATCATACATCCTTTCAATGGTAAAGGTAATTGACTTGTGGTCGCTTGAGCCGAGTTCCTCTGTAATTTCTAAATTATTAACAAGGGTTTCCTTGCTTGCCAGAACCAAGTCAAGTAGGTTATTTTACTTTGTAGGTTCTGTCACAAACTGCTTCAAAAAGCAATCCTGAACTACTTCTAAAAGGTCGTTAGATTCTAAATTGCCTGTCAAGAAATTCCAATTAATCTGACTAAAGTTAAAGTCCCCTAGAATTACTACGTTATCGTGCCTTGTGGCCTTAACAATTTCCTCCCAAAGTTGTCTCCTTGTTCCTATCTAAGTTTGGAGGACGGTGAAATCACGCTAAATACATTTTTCATACCCCTCTGAAAATTCTATCCAGACAGACTCTGTATGTGTTATTTCAGACTTTATACCCGTTTTTATGCAACAATTTAAATGATCACGGACATAGAGTGCCACCCCACCCCCCTTCCCAATAATTCTGTCTACTTGGAACAATTTAAAACCCTGAATGTGACATTCGGCATGCATGTCCCCATTTTTCATATTAAACCATGTCTGTTATTGCAAAAACATCAATTTCCTGTACTTAACTATTCTCAACTCGTCCATCTTTTCCTAGCACTACGACTATTTGTGTAATATACATTTAAAGACCCCTCCTTTCTCTTTCCCCTTCCCGCTCATTTCTGTTTTTTCCCCTATACCTATTACTGTCCTTGTCACCTAGTGCCACTGGCTTTCCAATATCCACCTTATTCTGCCTATTATGTTCCCCTAGAATTTTAACATTACTAAGGGACTTCACTGTTTTCCCCCCCAAACCCATCCACTCCTTTTGTTTAAACCCAACAGTCCTCCACTGCGTTGCCTCCCCCCCCTCAGACCAAAAAATAACCCCCCCCCTGGCATACATGTCATTTCGCCTGAAGGTCCCATTGTTAATTTCTGCTTTTTTTTACGTTTTTGTCCCCCCAAAATTTACCCCAATTTGGCCCCAAACATTCCTTTAAACCTCCCTTGGGAAAATGACAGAAAGGGGGTTCCCCCCTTCTTCCTAATTCTGTCTTTTTTGGCCTTTTCTGCTAAAGCCCCCACTCCCCGCTAACATGCCCCGCACTGAGAAGATAAAGATTGCTCCCATTACCTCTCATGATGTCGCCCGGGGGCCCCAAAATATCCTTCATCCCAAGGATAAATCCCCCCGCCTCCTATTCCTATCTTTAAGAAAAATTCCCCCTCCTAAACCTAATCGCTTCCCAACAAAAAATTTTTACCCCTACTGGCGGTGTGCTGCGTTCCGGTCTTTGTAGAATGGTCTTGCTGGGTGTCTTCCTTGTCTGATAACAAGGAAAAAAATTGTGGTTTCACAGCATTCTCCGAACCTTTTTTAACTTATTTTCCCCCTTAGATCCATAGCATCCCTTTTGGTCTTTCATCGCCATTGTTCGGGGTAATCTTCATATACCCCCCAAAAGAATATTTGTCCCCGTCAAGTCATTCAGTAATAGTCAAGTCATTCAGTAAGTCTGTCAAGTCATTCAGTAAATCAGTCAAGTCATTTTTGTCAGCCGTCATTCATAAGTCATAATCATTCAGTAAGTCTAAGTCATTCAGTAATAATAATAATAATAATAAAATAAATAATAATAATATTTTTTTTTGGACATTAAAAAAAATTCATTTGGTTTTGGGATTAAGAGGTAACCAAAGCCCCAGTACAGGGCTTTGGGAGACTTAAAATTAAAAAATAAATTTAAAATTTTTTTTTAATATACAATAGTAAAATGGTATTTAAATATAAATTTAAACAATTTAGACAGCATTTTTTAAAATATTTTGTCTTTTTTTTTCATTTAAAATTAATTAAATCAGATTAAACAAATTAAACAATAATAATAATAAAAAAAAAAAAATTATGGTTGATAATTTATAAAATAAGTAAAGGGGCATCTAAGTTATAAAAATTTTAATATAATTGAACATATCAAAATTTAAATTTTAGCAATTTTTTAGCAATAATAATT
>WNWK01003567.1:111682-163152 GCA_009830355.1 Cherax destructor
AAAGAGTTGCTGGTTTTTCACAGCATTCTCCTGAACCTTCTTCAACTTCAGCTTCGTCCCTTCAGATCCGACTAGCATCCATTCGTTGGTCTTATCATCGGCGACATTGTTCCGGGGATAATCCTTGCATATACCCTCCACTAACAGAATATTTGCTCAACCCAGTCAAGTCATTCAGTAAGTCAGTCAAGTCATTCAGTAAGTCTGTCAAGTCATTCAGTAAATCAGTCAAGTCATTCAGTAAGTCAGTCAAGTCATTCAGTAAGTCAGTCAAGTCATTCAGTAAGTCAGTCAAGTCATTCAGTAATAATAATAATAATAATAATATAATAATAATATTTTTATTTGGACATGATACAAAGAATTACATTTGGTTATTGAGATTACATGAGGTGTACATGCCAAAAGCCCCTAGTATGCAGGGCATTTTGGGCAGACTTAAAATTAACTTAAAACTAAATTGTAAGAATTTTTGTAGATAGTATACAATGAGTAAAGGTGAGTATTTAAGCTATGAAATTTAAACATAGTTTAG
The DNA here is from genome assembly GCA_009830355.1 of Cherax destructor. Taxonomy (NCBI): domain Eukaryota; kingdom Metazoa; phylum Arthropoda; class Malacostraca; order Decapoda; family Parastacidae; genus Cherax; species Cherax destructor. Next base: position 112,218 of record WNWK01003567.1, read on the forward strand.
ACATGACATTTTTTAAACATAGTTTTGTACTTTTGTCTTCATTATAAAATTAATTAAATCAGATTAAACAAATTAAAGCAATAATAATAATAAAATAATAAAAAGTTATGGTTGATAATTTATAAAATAAGTAAAGTTGCACATCTAAGTTATAAAGTTTGAATATAAGTTGAACATATCAATTAATTGTAGCAATTTATTGTAGCAATGCAACTAATTGAGTGAGATAACAATTTAAAACAATTAATTGCATTGCAGTTAGTTTACGTGGTCATTATAATGTAAGTGTTGTGGGAATAATTAGCTAAGTATGTATTATTCATAACAGGTTTTACATTCATTCATTCGTTCATTCATACATTACATTGAATTGATTAGTCAGGTTTTACGTTAAGTGATTATTCTACTTTGCTGGGAATGTTTGATATGGAGCAATTAGCTTTGGGTGAGAAGGTGGTTTTTTAGCATCGTTTTGAATTGGGGTACAGGTAGGGTTTCTTTGGCAATGACAGGTAATGAATTCCAAATTTTCGTGCCTTTTATATGCATTGAGTTTTTACATAGTGTTAGGTGGACACGGGGAACATCGAGGAGTGATCTGTGTCAAGTGTTATGGTCATGTGTCCTGTTAAAATTAGTAAGGAGAAGTTTGAGTGGTGGGTTAATATTTGCATAGAGTGTTCTATGTATGTAATAGGCACAGTAAAAAGTATGGATGTCTTGTATGGTGAGTAAGTTTAGGTTTTTGAATATTGGTGGAGTATGTTGCCTGGAGTGAGAATTTGTAAGTAAGTAAGTCAAGTCATTCAGTAAGTCAGTCAAGTCATTCAGTAAGTCAGTCAAGTCATTCAGTAAGTCAGTCAAGTCATTCAGTAAGTCAGTCAAGTCATTTAGTAAGTCAGTCAGTAAGTCAGTCAAGTCAGTCAGTAAGTCAGTCAAGTCATTCAGTAAGTCAGTCAGTCATTCAGTAAGTAAGTCAGTCAGTCACTCAAACTCTGCAATTCCTAGACTTGAATGCTTAAACCTTTTCTTGTCACTTGCTGGAACAATTGTATGCTTACTGGGTGCCATGATTGTTTGGTAGATTTATGAAAATGCAATGAAAATGAGAAAATGTGTGTAAATAAACACAGTGAGCTTCCCGATTATTGTCGTCTTGCACGCGTATGAACCAAACTAAATGCTGGGAGGGATGCGTGGGTGGGTGAGGGTGGCGGGGGATACCAGTAGGACTCCCCCACTGACTCAGTGGTTTAACCCACCGCGGGCAACCGCACGCTCAAAATTTTTTCTCCTCCCGCGACCGTGTAATATCATTTTTACGTCGTGTTAGATAATAATGTGCTGCAATTCTTCAATAGTGCAATACCCATAACGTGCAACATAATCTCATGCTAAATGATGGTCTACTGTAGTATAAAATTATAAGAACTGATGATAAGTCATTCACATTTATTGGAAAATCCCTAAACATGCAGAGCATTATGTGCAAACTAATAACTAAACTTAAAACTACTGTACAAAATTATGTTGTGTGATATTATTATTTGAATGCTCTGTTAAAAATCTTATTACATTTTATCATTTTATATAACACATTACTACTTATCATAGTTATTACTGGAACGGAATGAAGTTTTGGTTATATTTGGAAATATGGTGGTGACAGTTTGTACTGGGTATGAATACTGATTTGATCTAAATAAACAGATTACTACTGATCTATTGATTCACATAACAGTTAATCTGTGCATAATTAACACTTCATTGAGGTGTTTTATAATATTTTTGAAACAGTTTACAGACTGAGAGTTCCAGATTTTAGGGCCTTTAATTTGCATGGAGTTTCTAAATAAGTTGAATTGCACACATGGTATATCCAGGAAATATTTGTTTCTAGTATACTATTGTCTATGTGTTCTATATCAGCACTCCAAGAAAACTTGGAGTGCTGGTTTGATATCATGATAAGTGACCTAAACGCAGTGGTGGGCACAGTTCTGCTAATCCACTAACTGCTTATAGCGGAACTTACTTTTTGTTTAGCGGATTAGCGTTTCCGCTAACTTCGGAAACCGTTAGTGGACCAATATTAGCTTCTGCTAAATAAAGTTCCGCTAACTTTGAGTCCAATAAAAAAAATTCATGCATTGTTGGTAGTCGGAAACAATGCCTTTTCTATGGCGCACGTGTTTGTTCCTGTCTGTTGTGGGTGTTTCTCCAACAATCAGTCAAGCATGCTATTGGCTGACTACGTGTAAACGTGACTTGTCAACGCAGCAGCAGCAGCATTGTTATACTAGTCTTACAGTGTTAGCGATCACCGGGGTGTGTTGTCATTTATCATTATGAACAGGGGAGACGTTTCTGTTCTGCCTGAGGGTGTTGTTGAGGAGTTTGCAGCAGCTGTGGTTGAAGCAGAGGCCGCTCAGGCTGAGGGCCAGGAGTCGCAGAACCCGTTGCCCCACCTGGATGACTATTTTGACTTCAAGTCAAGGGATACGAACAATGCCAATATTTTGTACTTCTTGTGCTGGAGGAGTATTTTATAAGGTATTTCTGAGTTATAAGCGCTTACTAAACTACTACTATAGCTTTTTTGATATTTTCTTAATTTTCGTGGGTACTGCAAGTTATGACAGTTTATAAGTACGGTACAGTGGACCCCCGAGTTTCGTAAACCCTGGAAATCGTACAATTATGTAAGTATAATATTGTAAGTGCTTGTGGAAGTGTATTTTTGGGGGTCTGAAATAGACTAACCTACGTGACAATTTTCCTTAAGGGAGTAAATTCGTTCGGTAATGGCACTTGAGCAGACTTCAGGAGTGAAGTTTTTACGAAACTCGGGGGTCCACTGTACCTTTCAGAGTGTTGTAAAGCAATGAAGCAAAACTACCTGAGTGCTCTACTTGAGTAACTTTTCTTGGTGTTTACTTTTCAAAAATTACTGATGATGTAACGTATTGTTATCAGATTGTAGTGAAGTAAAAGTAATAACAGACTTCAGTACTTAAGTAAAAGTAGTGAGCAATTTCAGTACGTACTTTTTAAAAAGTAAATACTGGAAAAAGTTACTTAAGTACACTACTCAAGTAGTTTTACTTCATTACATTACAACACTGGTACTTATACTTGAGTATATGTCTAAAAAGTAAAGTTAAAAGACCAAAAAACTAAACCGAATCTGAATTCATGTGAAAAAGTTAGCGTTTAGTGTTAGCTTCCGCTAATTTTTTTGGCCGTTTAGCGGTTTAGTGTTATCGGAGCTAATTTTTTAGTTAGTGGATTAGCGGTTAGCGAAGCTAACTTTTTGGTTAACTGTGCCCACCACTGCCTAAACATATAGTAAACACAGAAATAGATGTTTTCCCTTTTTTGTATTTTTGTTAAAATGAGTAGTATTTTGCTTTGTATTTTGTTAAAATGAGTATTTTTAGCTTTATTCCTAAACAACATTTAGAGAGTCTTATCAATATTGAGTGTAAGTTTCTTGGCAGTTATCCAAGTAGATATCTTTACAGCTTCTTGTTGACTGTTGTTGAGGATGATTTTATAAGAAAGTTTTGTCATCTGCAGACAAGATTAATTTAAGTTCATGAGAGGCATTAGGTAGGTCACTGATATACTAGATCAGAAATAAAAGAGGGCCAAGGATACCTACCAGTGACACCTCTATATTGATAGGCTGGGTTGATGAGGTAGTGCTATTAATGGTCATGTGCTGGCATCTGTCAGTAAGGTAGGACTTTATATATATGTGAGGACATGGCCTCTGATGCCACAGTATTCTAGTTTAGCTAGTAGGGTATTATGGTCTGTGTCAAAAACTTTTCTTAGATCAGTGAAGAGGTTCATTGGATATTCATTATTTTCTAGAGCTGAATAGCAGAATCAAGCATTTTTATTATAGCATCAATAGCACTTTTTTTCTGGCCTGAAATCAAACTGGCTAGGGTTAAGAGCCAGTATATATTTATACAGTCTTCATATTGTCTTTGTTTTGTATTGATAAAGCCACTGGATGGCAAAACGTCTGCGGATTAAAGATACCCAGATGTTGCCCATGTGTCTAATTCTTCATTCAGTCCTTCACATCTTCCAACAGGACTGAGATCTTCCAGACTCTTATACAAAGTTGCATCCCATGGATCAATGTTAGCTAGTTATTGTAAGTGGATTACTTCTTCTTTTATGAACAGAACAAGGATGCTACAGTGCTCATCAGTATACACACACACACCTGATGATGCTGGAGGACAGGAGAGATAGGGAAGATATGATAATGACATAAAATACTGAGAGGAATCGACAAAGTGGACAGAGACAGGATGTTCCAGAGATGGGACACAGCAACAAGGGGTCACAGTTGGAAGTTGAAGACTCAGATGAATCACAGGGATGTTAGGAAGTATTTCTAAAGTCACAGAGTTGTCAGGAAGTGGAATAGTCTGGGAAGTGATGTAGTGGAGGCAGGATCCTTACATAGCTTTAAGAAGAGGTATGATAAAGCTCATGGAGCAGGAAGAGTGACCCAGTAGCTACCAGTGAAGAGGCAGGCCCAGGAGCTATGACTCAACCCCTGCAACCACAACTAGGTGAGTACACACACACACACACACAGGAAGTGGAATAGCTTGGGAAGCGATGTAGTGGAGGCAGGTTCCATACATAGCTTTAAGGAGAGGTATGATAAAGCTCATGGAGCAGGGAGCGTGACCCAGTAGCGGCCAGTGAAGAGGCGGGGCCAGGAGCTATGACTCAACCCCTGCAACCACAACTAGGTGAGTACACACACACACAGGGAAAGGTCAATCTTTATTCACAGGAAGTTGAAGGGGAAACTTATGAAGCAAGACAACAGGGAAAGAAAAAAGTGATTGAAAGTATCATGAAAGCAATAGGAGAAGATGATATGACCCACTTGTCAAATTTTCTGAGAATAGAGGTGTTTGCAAAGGGAAGAAACCGGCCAGAGTGATTTTCAAGTCAGAAACATCACGAAACAGGATCCTGCAGGAGAAAGCACAACTGAGGGACTCATTGACATATGTACCAGCAGGTGTACCTTGACTGCGACAGAACATGAGAAGAAAGACAGAAACTGAAAGAGAGAGTGCAAAGATGCAAGTATAGAGGCAAGGATGGAGATGGGCAGGAGAACCCAGAATCAGGAGAAAGATCAAATACAGCCTCCCTCAGAACCACCTACAGAAGGCCCTCAACCCGTTCAACTCCATTGCAACCAAGCAAACTAACCCAAAACCCACAAGCCATACCCACAACCCTTCCCTTCCCCCCACCACAAACCACCTTCACAGCAACTCCTCATAGTACGTTGCCAGGTCTCCTGCTTCCACAACCCCAACGTTTCCCCTAGGCGACAGAATTAGAAAGGAAGGTGAAGGTTTGGTACACAAATGTGGACGGAATAACAGATGTGAGTAGTGGCATGAAGGAATCGAGGAGACGTCCCCAAACATCATAGCACTCACAGAAACAAAACTCGCGGAGATAAGAAATGCGATCTTTCTATCCGGCTATCAGATCCTGAGGAAAGATAGAGGGAGCAGAGAGGGAAGAGTTACACTGCTCATCAAAAACCGGTGGGGATTTGAGGAAATGGAAGGAATGGACAGAATGGGTGAAAAGGACTACATAGAGGGAACAATTCAGCCTGGAGGCCCTAAGGTGGTAATTGCAGTAATGTACAACCTGCCAGAGAACAGTAGGAGGCCAAGAGAATATGAAGAGAGCAACAGAGCAATGGTGGACACACTAGCTGAGGTGGCCAGAAGGGCTCACATGGGTAGGGCAAAGTTACTAGTTATGGGTGATTTCGATCACAAGGAGATTGACTGGGAAAACCTGGAGCCAAACAGGGATCTGAAACATGGAGATCCAAGATGATGGAGGTGATACTGGAAAACCCCATGCATCAACATGTTAGGGAAACTACCAGAGAGAGAGAGGAGAGAATGAACCAGCAAGTTTGGACCTCGTATTCACCTTGAATAGTTCAGACATCGAGGACATCACATATGAAAGGCCCCTCGGAGCTAGAGATCACGTGTTTCTGAGCTTCGAATACATAGAGTTACAAGTGGTGAGGGAAGCAGGTGTACGATGGAAGAAGCTAAACTACAAAAGGGGGAACTACACAGGCATGAGAAATTTCCTGCAAGAGGTTCAGTGGGAAAGAGAATTGGTGGGAAAATCACTAAAAGAAATGATGGACTATGTGACAAGAAAATGCAAGAAGGCAGAGGAGAGGTTCGTTCCCAAGGGCAACAGAAATAATGGGAAGACCAGAATGAGCCCATAGTTCACCCGAAGGTATAGAGAGGCAAAAACTAGGTGCACTAGAGAATGGAAAAAGTACAGAAGACAAAGGACCCAGGAAAATAAAGAGATTAGTTGAAGAGCCAGAAACGAATATGCACAGATAAGGAGGGAGGCCCAGCGGCAATACAAAAATGACATACGTAGCATTGAAAGCCAAGTCTGACCCAAAGCTGTTGTACAGTCACATCAGGAGGAAAACAACAGTCAAGGACCAGGTAATCAGGCTGAGGAAGGAAGGAGGGGAGTTCACAAGAAATTACTGAGAAGTATGTGAGGAGCTCAACATGAGATTTAAAGAAGTATTTACAGTGGAGATAGGAAAGACACTGGAAAGCCAGAATAGTGGGGTACACCAGCAATGTATACACCAACAAATGCTGGATGAAATACATGCAACCGAGGATGAGGTGAAGATGCTGCTAAGTGAACTAGATATACGTACCTCAAAGTCAGTGAGACCGGACAACATCTCTCCATGGGTCCTGAGAGAGGGAGCAGAGGCACTGTGTGTGCCACTAATAATCTTCATCACATCCATTGAAACTGGGCAACTACCTGAGGTGTGGAAGACAGCAAATGTAGTCCCAGTTTTTAAGAAAGGTGATAGACCAGTGTCACTGACATGTATAATACACAAAGTCATGGAGAAGATTATCAGGAGGAGAGTGGTGGAGCACCTAGAAAGGAATGAGGTTATACATGACAACCAGCATGGTTTCAGGGAAGGGAAATCCTGTGTCACAAACCTACTGGAGTTTTATGACAAGGTGACAACAGTAAGACAAAATTGAGAGGGGTTGGTAGATTGCATTTTCTTAGACTGTAAGAATGCTTTCGACACAGTTCCACACAAGAGATTAGTGTAAAAGCTAGAGGATCAGGCATGCATAACAGGAAAGGCACTGCAATGGATCAGAGAATACCTGACAGAAAGGCAACAATGAGTCATGGTATGTGATGAAGTGTCAGAGTGTTTACCTGTGACGAGTGGGATTCCACAGGGGGTCAGTCCTAGGACCAGTGCTGTTTCTGGTATATCTGAATGACATGCCGGAAGGGATAGACTCAGAAGTATCCCTGTTTGCAGATGATGTGAAGTTAATGAGGAGAATTAAATCAAATGAGGATCAGACAGGACTACAAAGGGACCTGGACAGACTACAAGCCTGGTCCAGCAACTGGCTCCTGGAATTTAACCCCACCAAATGCAGTCATGAAGATCAGGGAAGGGTAAAGAAGACTGCAGACGGAGTACAAGCTAGGGGGCCAAAAACTGTAAGCCTCACTCAAGGAATCTTGGGGTGAGTATAATACTGAGCACATCTGCTGAGGCGCACATCAACCAAATAACTGGTGCTTCATATGGGCTCCTGGCAAACCTAAGAATAGCATTCCAATACCTCAGTAAGGAATCGTTCAAGACTCTGTACACCGTGTACGTCAGGCTCATATTGGAGTATGCAGCACCAGTTTCAAAAACACACCTGGTGAAGCTGTCAAGAAATTAGAGAAAGTGCAAAAGTTTACAATAAGACTAGTCTCGGAGTTAAGGGAAATGTCCTACAAAGAAAGGTTAAGGGAAATCAACTTTACAATACTGGAAGACAGGAGGGATAGGGGGGATGTGATAACGACATATAAAATACTGCGAGGAAATGACAAGGTGGGCAAAGACAGGATGTTCCAGAGATGGGACACAACAACATGGGGTCACAATTGGAAGTTGAAGACTCAGATGAGTCAGAGGGATGTTAGGAAGTATTTCTTTAGCCATAGAGTTGTCAGGAAGTAAAATAGTCTGAAAAATGATGTAGTAGAGGCAGGATCCATACATAGTTTTAAGATGAGGTATGATGAAGCTCATGAAGCTGGGAGAGTGACCTAGTAGTGACCAGTAAAGAGGCGGGGCCAGAAGCCATGACTTGACCCCTGCAACCACAGTACAATTAGGTGAGTACACACACAACCAGTGAAGAGGCGGGGCCAGGAGCAATGACTCAACCCCTGCAACCACAGTTAGGTGAGTGCATACACACACTTTTCTCACACACACACTCATACACACACACTTTCTCTCTCTCTCTCTTTACATTGAACATATGGCATATTTTAGGTTGTAAAGAAATTCTCTTCACTCTTTGTGTGGCTTAAATCTTTTTGTTTTTTCAGGGGATGGCTTTCTTACATTTACATTTTGGTGCGCATGGTAATTTAAAATCATCCAATTGTGTTGTTAATGGGAGATGGGTTCTCCAAGTTACTGACTATGGCCTATATGATCTGCGTTGTGAGACTCTTCGTAGCCTGGAAAAAGAGGACCAGGGTCAATTTGACCGACGTATGTATTTATATCAGATTTCTTTAGCGATTGTTTATCTGTTTGAGTCTAAATGCAATAATACTCTCTTATCCAGAAGTCTATTATATATTAAAATTTTGGATTTACAGCACCTGTCATCTTTTAATAGTGTTGGTAGAATTACCAACAATACGTTAGGTAAAAGGACACAAGAGCAACTAATACAACATTTTATTGAGGTAGCGTTTTGCTGTCCAGGAGCTTTGTCAAGCTGGCTTGATAAAACTCCTGGAGAGCGAAACATTGCCACTATAAAATATCGCATTAGTTGCACTTGTGTTCTTTTACCTACCTGTCATCTTACATGTTTATGAGAGAGAAAGAAAAGATCAGTAATCCTCCCAGAGTGTAAAGCATTTAACATGCTTCTGTTTTACAGTCATATGACAAGATTGTAGTACTTTCCTAGGCAGTACCTTTCTACCAGTCTGCTATTTAATTATCATGTTTTATTTGAAAAAAAAATGTATAATACAAGACCAGTTCTGCGCATCTTTTCTAATACTATACTATACTGTTTGGTTGTTCCAGATATGTTGTGGAGAGCTCCAGAACTACTTTGTGCTGGCATAGATACTCCAGGAACAAAGGAAGGGGATATTTACTCTTTTGGCATTATTCTTCATGAGATGATAGGGAGACAAGGACCTTATAGCACTTATGACAGTGATACTGATGATGCCTCAGGTCAGTGCTATGATGATAATGATAATGATAAATTTATTTCAGCATGATACAATGTTTGTACAAAGGAAAATAACATTTGGGTGTACATACCAAAAGCTTCTTTATATGCAGAACATTTCGGGCAAACTTAAGACTAACTAACAATATGTATGAGTAATTTTGTACATACAGTCACTTAGGTGAGTGTGTTACTTTGTTTTTTCCTTTTTACTTTGATGGTACGGTTCTTACTATATGTTCTAGTGTGGGGGTAGCTTAAATAAGGCCTTATAAAGTCTAGGGTAATACAGTGGTACCTCGAGTTTCGCCATAATTCATTCCAGAAGGCTGTTTGAGTGCCGTTACTGAACGAATTTGTTTCCATAAGGAATAATGTAAATTAGATTAGTCCATTTCAGACCCCAAAATACACTTACAAAAGCGCTCACAATAATACACTTAAATAATTGTTCGAATTTGGAGCTGTTCGAAACTCAAGGTACCGTTGTACAGTGGTACCTCGAGTTACGAGTTTAATTCATTTCAGAAGGCTGTTCAAGTCCCGATACCAAACGAATTTGTTCCCATAAGGAATATTGTGAATTAGATTAATCCGTTTCAGACTCCCAAAAATACACTTACAAAAGCACTTACAGAAATACACTTACATACAATTGTTCGAGTTGGGAGCTGCTCGTATGTCGAGGTACCACTGTATACAGTCATAAGAACATAAGAAAGGAGGAACACTGCAGCAGGCCTGTTGGCCCATACTAGGCAAGTCCTTCACATTCCATCCCACTAACAGAATATTTGTTCAACCTAATTTTCAATGCTACCCAAGAAATAAGCTTTGATAATTTTATTTACTCATGTGCAATTCCCACTCAAATCCAATCCCTCTCACTCATGAATTTATCCAACCTAAATTTAAAACTACCCAAGGTCCTTGCTTCAATAACCCTACTAGGCCATGAGCTGCCACTTTCTTTAACAGTCTCTGGTGTGGTACTCTATCAAAAGCCTTACTAAAGTCTAAATAAACAATATCGAATTCTTTATCGTGATCAACAGCCTCAAAAGCTTTACTGAAGAAGGTTAATAAATTAGATAGGCAGGAACGGCCCCTCGTGAATCCATGCTGAGCATCATTAAACAAATTATGGTTATCTAGATGGCTTCTAATAATATCAGCTATAATTGACTCTAGTAATTTGCCTACAATTGAGGTCAGGGTTATTGGGCGGTAATTTGTCAGTAGTGACTTGTCCACTGCTTTAAAAATAGGAATTACATTAGCCATCTTCCATATATCAGACACTACACCTGTTTGAAGAGATAAATTAAAAATGTTAGATAATGGTTCACAGAGTTCCATTTTGCATTCCTTAAGAACCCTTGCAAAAAGCTCATCAGGACCCGGCGATTTATTTTGTTTCAGTCGGTCTAGTTGTTTCATAACCATTTCGCTAGTGACTGTGATATTACATAATTTATCTTCTTCTGGGCCTCTGTAAAAATTAATTACTGGGATATTATTAGTGTCTTCCTGTGTGAAAACCGAGAGAAAATAATTATTAAAAATAGAGCACATATTATTCTCCTTGTCAGTAAGATGCCCAGAGTTATTTTTAAGGAAACCTATCTTATCCCTAACTTTTGTTCTATAAACCTGGAAAAAACTTTTTGGGTTAGTTTTGAATCCTAGCAACTTTAATTTCATAGTCCCGTTTAGCTTTTCTTATCCCTTTTAACGTCCCTCTTAATGTCAGTATACTGATTTATAAGATGACCCTCACCTCCTATGCGCCTATAAATTCCTTTCTTCTGCCCTAAAAGATACTTGAGCCTATTATTCATCCATTTTGGGTCATTTCTACTTGATCTAATTTCTTTATACGGGATAAATGTTCTTTGGGCAGCCTGTATAGTGTTAAGAAAACTGTCATATTGATACCTCTCTTCGTTACCCCAGTCCACAGTTGATAAGTGTTCTCTAAGTCCATTATAATCTGCTAAGCGAAAATCTGGGACCGTTACTGAATTATCCCTACTATCATACATCCATTCAATGCTAAGGGTAATTGACTTGTGGTCGCTTGAGCCGAGTTCCTCTGTAATTTCTAAATTATTAACAAGGGTTTCCTTGCTTGCCAGAACCAAGTCAAGTAGGTTATTTCCCCTTGTAGGTTCTGTCACAAACTGCTTCAAAAAGCAATCCTGAACTACTTCTAAAAAGTCGTTAGATTCTAAATTCCCTGTCAAGAAATTCCAATCAATCTGACTAAAGTTAAAGTCCCCTAGAATTACTACGTTATTGTGCCTTGTGGCCTTAACAATTTCCTCCCAAAGTAGTCTCCCTTGTTCCCTATCTAAGTTTGGAGGACGGTAAATCACGCCTAAAATCAATTTTTCACACCCCTCTGAAAATTCTATCCAGACAGACTCTGTATGTGTTATTTCAGACTTTATACCCATTTTTATGCAACAATTTAAATGATCACGGACATAGAGTGCAACCCCACCCCCCTTCCCGATACTTCTGTCTACTTGGAACAATTTAAAACCCTGAATGTGACATTCGGCAGGCTTGTCCTGATTTTTCATATTAAACCATGTCTCAGTTATTGCAAAAACATCAATATTACCCGTACTTGCAACTAATCTCAACTCGTCCATCTTATTCCTAGCACTACGACTATTGGTGTAATATACATTTAAAGACCCTCCTTTCTCTTTACCCTTCCTGCTCATTTCTGTTTTTCCACTATACCTATTACTGTCCTTGTCACCTAGTGCCACTGGCTTTCCAATACCCACCTTATTCTGCCTATTACTAGTTCCCCTAGAATTTATAACATTACTACACTGGGACTTCACTGTTTTCCCTCCATAACCCATACCACTAACGTTTTCTAGTTTAAATCCCTAACAGCTCCCTCCACGGCAGTTGCCAGTGCCCTCACCCCAGACCTAGATAAGTGAACCCCATCCCTGGCATACATGTCATATCGGTCATAGAAGAGGTCCCAGTTGTCAATGAATGTTACTGCATTTTCCTTACAGTATTTTTCCAGCCAGCAATTGACACCAATTGCCCTGGACAATCATTCATTTCCAACTCCTCCACTTTTCCCCCAATGCCAGTGGCAATGAATTCAAGATCTTCGGACCCTTTATGTGCATAGCATTTTTGCATAAACAGAGCTGGACATGATGGATATCAAAGAGTGTTTTGTGCCTTGTGTTATGCCTGTGCATTCTGTTGTAGTTATCAAGGAGGAGTTTAAGAGGAGGGTTTATATTGGAGTATAATGTTCTGTGTATGTAGTAGGCACTATAATATGTGTGGATATTTTGTATATTAAGTAAGTTCAAGCTCCTAAAAAGCAGTGGAGTGTGTTGCCTGGTGCAGGAGTTCGTAATCAATCGCACAGCAGGTTTTTATTGGGTTATTAAAGGTTTAAGGAGATTTGCTGTGGTTGAGCCCCATGCACAAATACCATATATGAAGTAAGGGTAGAGGAGAGGAGAGAGTGTTAAAGAGCAAGAAGTGCCATTTGGGGTACATAGTACAGTATCTTAGAAAGGATGCCTACTTTCTTGGATATACGTATACTGTATATGGATCTGAAATTTAACCCTTAAACTGTCCAAACATAGATCTACATTTGCACTGCTAGCGCTCCAAATGTAGATCTACGTTTTATTTTTCCTGCCTTCAAATTTGGCGCGATAGGCTTGAGTTGCCTAGACATGAGAGAATGGGTCTGTGCACTCAGTGTGTGCAGTATGAAAAAAATCGGGTACTCCGCGGTACCGCTTGGTACCACCAGTTAGTTTCAGCTCCATCTTAGGTCAACATCATGGCAAACCCCCATGATTCATTCATGGCTCGGCATATTAGCACTCTTATTCGAGGAAAGTGGAAGACGAGTTTAGTGGATTTGACACCGATATGGCCACTAATGATCAAGGAATTAGTGGAAATGTTGATGATAACCCAGACGACCCTCAGCCCATCACCTCTGGTGTGGACAGTGTGGCCATACTAGACCCCTCAGCCTAGCACTTCTGGGGTGGCCAGTGTGGCCACAACAGACCCTTAGCCCAGCACCTCTGGGGTGGCTAGTATTACTACCCAAAGGCAACTACGCAAGAGGAAATGATCATTTTCCCGCAGTTTTGGTGTTAACGATAGTGCAAGTGATATTTTTACATTTGTGCACATTGTTCATAAAATTGTCCATGACTGTATTTTGTACTGTTGAAAACTCAACCCTCAGCACAAATATATCATAAATATTTTCAGTTGGGATTTTGTACCCTGCAGAATTATTAAGCTTGCTTGCAATGTTTGTTTCCCATAAGCATTTCTTAATTAAATCCTACAGTGATTTCTCTGATACACAATGCTTAATCTAATACTCCAGCCTAATAGTTATTGACAAGCTTGTTAACTTTTTTTTTTAAATGCCCTCTATTGGTGTGCAAGCACTAGGCACTCAACTTGTATTGTAGCTTCATAGGCAGAACAAAATAAATACATGCTTTGTTGTATATTGGTTGTCCCAGCTGAAGATAGGTATAGTACCGGTCTCCCCATAACCATGACTCCAAGAATGTCTTAACCACGTGGGACCATCCATACAATATATACAGTGGTACCTCGGTTAACGATATTTTTTCGTTCCAGAATGCTGTTCAAGTGCCATTACCAAATGAATTTATCCCCATAAGGAATAATGTAAAATAGACTAGTCCTTTTAGACCCGCAAAAATACACTTACAAAAGCATTTAAAAAAATAAACTTACATAAAAGGACGAGTTTGGGGACCATCGTTAACCGAGGTACCACTGTACTAATATTGTACTAATAATAAAAATAATAATAATCTTTATTTTTACAAGTACAGTGGTACCTCGAGTTACGATATTTTTTCGTTCGAGAATGCTGTTCAAGTGCCATTACCAAACGAATTTATCCCCATAAGGAATAATGTAAAATAGACTAGTCCTTTTACACCCCCAAAAATATACAGTGGTACCTTGAGTTACGATATTTTTTCGTTCGAGAATGCTGTTCAAGTGCCATTACCAAAGGAATTTATCCCTATAAGGAATAATGTAAAATAGACTAGTCCTTTTACACCCCCAAAAATATACTTACAAAAGCATTTAAAAAAATAAACTTACATAAAAGGGCGATTTTGGGGACCATCGTAACTCGAGGTACCACTGTACTACATGTACAATGTATACAGACCTAGCTGACATCGGTGACATACTACTACAGTGGACCCCCAGTTTTCGTCTGGTGTGGAAATCGTACAATTCGGATTTCGAGCACTTTTCTGCGAAATTTTCCCCTGGGTTTCATACATCTGCTCGGAAATTGTCCGTATCAGACGCGTCCACCCACCCGGGACGCCGCTTCTCATACGTACCAGACTCAGTCTGCCTCTGTCTCTCGTTGAGTCAGCAATACTCCGCATGTTCATCCATTGTTTTTTGTGCTTGTTTATTGATTGCGACTGTGAAATAAGCCACCATGGGGCCAAAGAAAGTTCAAAGTGCCAGCCCTTTGGTAAAGGTGAGAAACACGATAGAAGTCAAGAAAGAACTTGTAGCAAAATATGAATGGATTTTGAAGGGTTTGAGGCTGACCCTGACAACCCTCGCCTATTGTGGAATCTATTGTGTCTTTGGGGAAGTCCATGGGGTTGGATTTGAGTGGCCAGGATGTGGAAGAGTTGGTGGAGGACCACAGTGAAGAGCTAACCACTGAAGAGCTGCAAGACTTTCAACTGGAACAGCAACAGACCGCAGCTGAGGAAATTGCTTCAGAGGAGGAGGAAGAGAGAGGGGAGAATGTGTCTTCTTCAGTGATTAAGGACATGTGTACAAAGTGGAATGAGTTGCAAAGTTTTGTGGAGAATTATCACCCTAACAAAACTATTGCAAGCCATGTCTGCAACATGTTCAATGACAATGCCTTGTTCCATTTTAGGCAAATCTTAAAGAGACGCCAGAAACAGAGCTCTCTGGACAGATTTTTTGTGCAACAGGGGTACAGTGACTCTCAAGCTGGTCCTAGTGCCAGTAAAAGACAAAGAAGGGAAGTAACCCCGGATAGAGACTTGATACCTGAAGTCCTTATTGAAGGGGATTCCCCTTCCAAACAATAACCTCAGCTCCCTCTCCTCTCCTTCTTCCATACGCCAACAAGAGTCTTCAATAAAGGTATGTAATGTGCATTTATCATTAAAATTAGTCAATTATATTTATTTTTCATTGTTTTCTGTATGTAAAACTATAGTTATTCTCTATAAAATGTATTTTTTTTTAATATTTTTGGGTGTCTGGAATGGATTAATTGGATTTACATTACAGTCGTACCCCGAGTTTCGAACTTTCTTTGTTCCAGAAGGCTGTTCAAGTGCCGTTACCGAACGAATTTGTTCTCATAAGGAATAATGTAAATTAGATTAGTCCGTTTCAGACCTCCAAAAATACACTTACAAACTTACAAAAGCACTTGGGAGCAGTTCAAAACTCGGGGTACCACTGTATATCTTTTGGTAAATATTACTTGGGTTTTTGTCCATTTCGGATTTCAGCCGACCTTCTGGAATGGATTAACCCTTAAACTGTCCACACGTAGATATACGTTCACTCGCGTAGCTGACCGAGTATTTTGAGAAAAAAATATATTGTTTATTTTCTTTAAAATGAAGAGTGCATTTTGTTTGTCATTCCCACATTTTGTAATACTACACACACTGAGTTCACAGACCCATTCTCTAATCTCTAGGCAACTCAGGCTTATCGTGGCAAGGTTAAAAGCATTTGAAAAAAAACGTAGATCTACGTTCGGTCAGCTACGCGAGTGAACGTATATCTACGTGTGGACAGTTTAAGGGTTAAGGACGAAAACTGGGATATTACTGTATATAGAAAGACCCTTGTTATTACCTGGAGTTTACCTGGAGAGGGTTTCGGGGGTCAATGCCCTCGTGGCTCAGTCTGAGACCAGGCCTCATGGTGGATTAGGGTCTGATCAACCAGGCTGTTACTGCTGGCCGTACACAAACTGACTTACAAACCACAGCCCAGTTGGTCAGGTACTGACTTTAGATGCCTGTCCAGTGCCTTCTTGAAGACAGCCAAGGGTCTGTTGGTAATCCCCCTTATGTATGCTTGGAGGCAATTGAACAGTCTTGGGCCCAGGACACTTATTGTGTTGTCTCTCAGTGTACTCGTGGTGCCCCTGCTTTTCATTGGGATAATGTTGCATCTCCTGCCGAGTCTTTTGCTTTCATAGGGAGTGATTTTCGTGTGAAAGTTTGGTACTCATCCCTCTAGGATTTTCCAAGTGTATATTATCATGTATCTCTCTCGCCTGCATTCCAGAGAATACAGATCAAGGGCCTTCAACCATTCCCAGTAATTTAGGTGCCTTATCGTATTTATGTGTGATGTGAAAGTTCTTTGTACACTCTCCAGGTCAGCAATTTCGCCTGCCTTGAAGGGGGCAGTTAGTGTACACAGTATTCCAGCCTAGAGAGAACAAGCAATTTGAAGAGAATCATCATAGGCTTGGCATCCCTAGTTTTGAAGGTTCTCATTATCCATCCTATCATTTTCCTAGCAGATACGGTAGGTACATTGTTGTGGTCTTTGATGGTGAGATCCTCTGACATTATCACCCCCAGGTCCTTCACATTACTTTTTCACTCTATTGTATGGTTAGAATTTGTTGTATACCCTGATACAGTTTTAATTTCCTTGAGTTTTCCATATCTGAGTAGTTGAAATTTCTCTTCATTGAACTTCATATTGTTTTGAGTGGCCCATTTGAAGATTTGGTTTATATCCGCTTGGAGTCTTGTGGTGTCTTCGATGGAGGTCACTATCATGGCAATCCGGGTGTCGTCCACAAAGGAAGACACGGAGCTATGGCTTACATCTCTGTCTATGTCAGATATGAGGATGAGGAATAGAATGGGAGCAAGTACTGTGCCTTGTGGAACAGCTTTTCACTGTAGCTGCCTCAGACTTTACTCTGTTTACTATTACTCTTTGTGTTCTATTTGTCAGGAAGTTATAGATCCATGTACCAACTTTTCCTGTTATTCCTTTATCACACATTTTGTGCACTATTACACCATGGTCACACTGGTCGAAAGCTTTTTGCAAAGTCTGTGTATACTACATTTGTAATTTGTTTATCCTCTGTAGAGCATTTCAGGCAAATTAGGTCAATTTTGTCCCCAGGATGTGACCCACACCAGTCGACTAACACCCAGGTACCTATTTTACTGCTAGGTGAACAGGGTTTTCCCACCATGGTTTAAAAACCAAGAAAGGGATAATGATTGGGTTCTTCCTACATGCTTTCAGAATCTACAGTGAAGAATAGCAGGAAGAGGAACTTAACTGTCTCAAAAATGTGTTCACTAGCTTAAAGTTTTAAAGTTTCTTCTACATACATAGTAATAATAATAATAATAATAATAAATTTGTTTTGACATGGTACATTGTTGTAGAAAGGAATATAATAGTTGGGTGTACGTGCCAACTATTGTATGCAGAGCATTTCAGGCAAACTTAAAATAACTTAAGATTAATAAGGCAATAACAGATTATATGGTCATTAGTTGAGTTACAGTGAGTACAAGAGAACTGAGTATTATTAGGTAATGGTATGGCTTTAGTAAGTCTAGTAGAGAAGTTCAGTAGAGAATAATTGCAGTTTTGAATTATTTTATAAAAATTAAAGTATTACAATAGAACAATTTAAACAATTTACATTACGATACAATTTAGTATTTAAAACAATGAAATTTAAACATCCTAATTTTGAAGTAATTAGTAAATGGATGAGCAATCCTCAGGACAATACAGTTGTACCTCGAGTTACGAGTTTAATTCATTTCAGAAGGCTTTTCGAGTGCCGATACCGAACGAATTTGTTCCCATAAGGAATACTGTAATGTGAATTAGATTAATCCATTTCAGACCCCCCAAAAATACATTACAAAAGCACTTACAGAAATATACTTACATAATTGTTCGAGTTGGGAGCTACTCGTATGTCGAGGTACCACTGTACGTATCAGTAATGAAATTAAGACAATTTTAAGTTGAGCAGTCTTAAATTATTTAGAAGTTTTTTGTGTAGCTTTTGAGTAACTGGTAGGTATTAAGTACGGTTTGTCTGGTTAATTTTGGGTGATGAGGCGATATAATTTTATTCTGCTAGCAAAAACCTGAAAATATATACAGTGGTACCTCGAGTTACGATATTTTTTCGTTCGAGAATGCTGTTCAAGTGCCATTACCAAACGAATTTATCCCCATAAGGAATAATGTAAAATAGACTAGTCCTTTTACACCCCCAAAAATATACTTACAAAAGCATTTAAAAAAATAAACTTACATAAAAGGGCGATTTTGGGGACCATCGTAACTCGAGGTACCACTGTACGTACTACAATGCCAGAAACTGTGTAGACAACACACAAAGCATGTTACCCACAAATATCATCATAGGCAGCATGTTCTTCATCCTTCAGAAATCCAGTATTGCTATCGCGGTGGTAGTCTCCACGAAAAATATGTGGGACTTCACAAGGATCTCGATTCCATACACAAGGCCCAAGACTGCAGGGGTGTACAAAATTGCATGTGGAGGTTGCAACCAGGCATACATTGGTGAGACAACTAGGAATCTACCAGTCTTTTTACAAGTACACAGGCATGCTGTGTACTTGTAACACCAGTATCTCACATTCACACCTCATGGTGTGAGGTGAAGGTGAATTTCTGTGCCAAGAACACAGCAAACTAAGGTGACTCTGTCTGGAATCATTGATTTTTACTTTACTTTATTAGTTGCCTGAAATGCATTGCATTAGTGGCTTTCTTTTGTGCCTACCATTGTATTATTTCATTAAACTATGTTATTTGTACAGCATAAAGAAATAAACATTATTATTATCTGCTCCCATAGTAAATACAGTATCATATTAAAACAAAGTAAGCTGAGCATGGGCCAGTAGGATGCTCTGCAGTGCACAAATCCATGCTTGAGTAGTTTTACTCACACCTTAAATTAGCCCTTAATAATGCCTATGGAAGGACTTGGAAAAACCTGCTAAGAAAAATTAAGCTTTGGAAGTGAAGTCTCTGCATTATGAAAGTGAGGTAAGAAAGTTGCATTTGGTGTGCTAGGATTGGACACCAACATCTGTGCACTTTAGGAAAGTCATCTAGAATTAGTGATGGTGAAGATTTTCTTTTAAGTAACCTAGCCAAGTTAGGAAACAGTTAATGAGTTAAAACTGTGATATGAATTATTATAAATTATTTAATTTTGTAGAACCACTTAAGTAATTGTCTATATAGAACTGTATGCACATATAGAATATTAAGCTCATATTCTAGGTGTAGGGGTCAGCCTAGGAAGGGTTGGAGGGAGGGGGTAAAGGAGGTTTTGTGTGCAAAGGGCTTAGATTTCCAGCAAGCATGGGTAAGTATGTTAGATAGGAGTGAGTGGAGACAAATGGTTTTTATGACTTGACGTGCTGTTTGAGGGTGAGCAAGGTAACATTTATGAAAGGATTCAGGGAAACCAGCAGGCTGGACTTGAGTCCTGCAGGTGGGAATTACAGTGCCTGCATTCTGAAGGAAGGGTGTTAATATTGCAGTTTTATTACTGTAGTGTAAATGTACCTCTGGCAAGGCAGTGATGGAGTGAATGATGAAAGTTTTTTTTTTTGGCCACCCTGCCTTGGTGGGAAATTGCCGATGTGTTAATAAAAACAATATATGTATAATATTGTATTACAAATTATTATGATTATGATTCTTTTTCTATTTTTTGCAGTTATCATTAAAAAATTGATGGCTGGGTCAACAGTAACTGGACCTCCATATCGGCCTGACCTTAACAAGATAGTGGACATGCCATTTGGTTCTGATGAATTAGTACGCAAAGCCATGCAGTCAGCATGGGAAGAAAATCCTGCAGACAGACCAAATTTTCGTACTCTCAGAATGAGTCTCAAGAATATGAAAGATATAAGGTAAGTAAAGTCTTACTCTAGGATTTTGCATACATCACTGTAGATAGAGAAAACTGTTATTATTTGTGACTTTACTGATAAAATCAGTAATCAAATCAAGATTAGGAGACATAGAGGAAGAAAACACATTAGTGAGTTGACAAAGTGCTTTGAGAATTTCAGTATGCAAGATTATATAGTGGGATATATGAGCATTGGAACACAGGAATAAGATAAAAACAGGCTACTGAAAATTATAGTCACACAGGTTAAGCAAAGAGAAGAATTGCTAAAGAAGGCGAAAGATAAAGAATTCGAAACGCTGTAAGGTCATATCAATTAGACAAAACCTCTCAAAATAGGACAGGGTAAAAATAAAGGAATTTATAAGGCTAAATGAAGATAGAAGTAAGGAAGAAAAGTTTATTTTTTTTTTTTACAGAGTAATGGTATCATACCAACCTCTCATATGGGTTCTATCAAAAAAATTATCACAGAAGAGTTAGTAACCAGACTAAGACAAAAAAGCAAAAAGCAATTGATGAGACAAAAACATTTGTAAAATTTTTTACATGTAGTATTAACCCTTTCACTGTCGGTCCCATAATATTACGGCTTGCAAGCCAATGTTGGTCCCGTAATATTACGCCAAAATTCTAGTAGCTTCAAATCTTGTGGGAGAAAGCTGGTAGGGCTACATATGAGAGAATGGGCCTGAGTGGTCAGTGTGCTTAGTATAAAAAAAATCTTGCAGCACGCAGTGCATAATGAGAAAAAAAATCTTCGACCGTGTTTTTGGTTTAAAACACTTAACTTTGTGGTGTATTTTCTTATGGTATTTATGATTGTATTCTCGTTCTCTTGGCTCATTTGATAGAATGGAAGATATATTACAGAAATAGAGATGATTTTGAATGGTTTACAGACTAAAAGTAGTACCTTAAAATTGAGCTCAAAGTAGCAGAAATGTTCGATTTTTGCCGATGTTCAAGAGTAAACAAATCACGTCACGTGTCCAATACACATCCAACTGGTGGGTCTAATGTGCATTCAGGAATGTGCTGATATTATTTATACAATTATTACTATATTGCACAACAGTACATCTTTTATTTTTTGGTGTGAATGAAAATTCTTTGTGTGAATAAAAAATTTAAATGGAATTCATCAGTTAAATGCCTGCATTGTTTACTCTGGACTCTATTTTTAAACTGGAATGCATATCTTGAAATTTGTGTGAAATTAGCCAAATACAGTGGTACCTCGGGATACGAACAGCTCAAAACTCGAACAATTATGTCATTGTATTTATGTAAGTGCTTTTGTAAGTGTATTTTTGGGGGTCTGAAATGGATTAATCTAATTTACATTATTCCTTATGGGAACAAATTCGTTCGGCATTGGCACTCGAACAGCCTTCTGGAACGAATTAAGTTCGTATCCTGAGGTACCACTGTACGTAGTTGATTGGATGATTTTTTTGTGCTCAATCAATAAAATGGAAGACATACTAGCAAAACAGGTAAGAATTTGGTTGACTGGAACAATTAATTGGCCTAAAATAGAACTCAAAGTGAGCAGAAACGCCAATGCGTAAATATCGCTGACACAGCAAAATTCACGAAAGTGTAATTTTGTCAGTTTTCCATCAAATTTTGTATTTTTTGTTTTATTACTTTCAGAAAAAGATTCTCTTCCATTTCATAAGAAAAAGTAACAAAATTGTTTTTTAAAATTCTTGGACAGTGTGAACAAGTTTCAGATCGGGAGTCCGGACAGTGACAGGGTTAATGTTGTCTAGATATACAATACTTCGTAGTCTAATTCCCCTTTATTAGTTGGAGAAAAATATTTGCGTTTATTTCAGTATACACTACAAATAAATCTTGATTGGCAATTTTTGTTTAGCTTTTTAACTATTGAAGAATCATATTTTGTAATTTGTGCCCTTACATTTTTAAATAAAATGTACATAGTTGTCAGTGTTGGTCCCTTCTGGTAAGGACTTTTACACTTACAAGAGGAGTTGAAGACTATTTTGAGTAGCAAAGTTAATCTTTTTTTTTTCAGTTGCAAGAGTACAGTGTTTAATCACTATTTTGAATTATGTGGTTACTGTATAAATATTAATTTTAGATTACATTTGTAATATATAATTATTTTTATCAAATGAAAATATGCAATAAATATGTAGAATTGTAGTAGTAGCATATACTCTACTGTGCTTTTCATTAGTAAGAAAAGCTTAGTGATTTCTTTCAATTGTAGATGTAATATATGATATGTGTTTTAATTTATTAGGGTAAAACATGATGTTTACAGCATTTTAAAGTGTTATTGTAATGGATGGTGATTTTCAGCCACTAAGGTAACTTGTCACGACTATATTATTTTGAAGCGCAATGGTAATCTGGGATCACTACTTTCAGTCGCAAGGGTAACTTGATGGACCACATGGTGCAGATGATGGAGCAGTACAGTAAAAACCTTGAAGAGCTGGTCACTAACCGAACACAGCAACTCAGAGATGAACAACGCAAGACTAAAGATCTCCTTCACCGAATGTTACCTTCGTTAGTAATCATTATTAAAAGTCAAAGCCTTAGTGTAATTTTTTTTATGTCTGGTAGATTCTCTTGCACTATTTTAATGGCAGTGTTGTACTTCACCTGTGCCAACATTGAGCAGTCAGCTGTTTATAGATAAATTGCCTTTTTTTTCCTTGCATGCTATAAATTATTTACCTGTTTACAGTTACAGGAGTAGTTTAGTGCTCATGGTACTCCATCTAGGTAGTTTGTCATATACTTTTCCAGCCCGTGGCCTGGTGGCAAAAGCTCTCGCTTCACACGGGAAGGGTCCGGGTTCAATACCTGGCAAGGGTAGAAACATTGGGCGTGTTTCCTTACACCAGTTGTCTGTGTTCACCTATCAATAAAATGGGTACCTGGGTATTAGTCGACTGGTGTGGGTTGCATCCTGGGACAAAACTGACCTAATTTGCCCGAAATGCTCTGCATAACGAGGGGCTTTCTATATGTAGTAGTATGTCATTGATGTCAGCTAGGCCTGTATACCTTGTACATGTACTTGTAGAAATAAAGATATTATATTACATTATTATTATTAAGTACACATTACCTCTCATGTATTGTCTCTTACGTAGATCTAGTTATTAATGCCAGGGTCTCATACATAGATGTGAATAAATTCTGATGGCTTCAAATTTGGTGCAAAAGGCCTAGTAGGCCTACATATGAAAGAACGGGTCTGCGTGGTCAGTGTGCACAATATACAAAAAAATCGGGGTTAAAAGATAAAGATAAATTTGTTTAATAGATAAACTAATTGTTAAGTTCTTAAATATTTTGAACTACCTCAATTTTGTAAATCTAGTTAATCACTACAATTACCTAACCTTAATACCAGTATAATTATTGTGTCAATATAGAGTAAGATCTAGTATTAGTCTGCCTGAAATGCCTAGGCATACTAGTGGCCTTCTTGTAATAAGTATTTTAAAATATGAACTAATACCATAAAATATGTAAACCTCACATTGTAATATTATCAGAAATAAAGAATTTTAATTTAATTTAATTAATTTGTAAAGTTACAATGTGTAATTACAATTTTGGTTTGCAAAGTATAAAGAAAGCCATTATCATGCTGGGCATTTTGGGCAGACTAATCCTAGTACATAATAACTACTTAAATCTAGACAAGATAAGAGTGGTTAACGTGTATTAAAATCTTTATTTAATCTTAATACTAATGCAAGGTTTTGAGGCTGTTGATCACGATAAAGAATTCGATATTGTTTATAATAATAATCTTGAAGTTGCACATAATAAAAACAATATTACAAATATTGGCTCAAACAGTAATATTTCATGGATTGGCAGATGTTTAATAGACTAGAGGTCATATAATATAGTATTTGGGAGAGTTGCTTCAAACTGATTAGAAGTTGTTTTAGTTGGTTTGGTTAGTATTGAGAGATGAGATGATTTTTAAGCAAAGTTCTAAATTTATACGTACAGTGGACCCCCGGATTTCATCAATAATTCTTTCCAGAAGGCTGTTCGAGTGCCGTTTCAGAACAAATTTGTTCCCATAAGGATGAATGTAAAGTAGATTAGTCTGTTTCAGACCCCCAGAAATACACTTACAAAAGCACTTACAAAAATATACTTACATAATTGTTCGAGTTGGGAGCAGTTCAAAATCCGGGGATCCTTTATCGGTTCAGGTAGTGAGTTCCAGATCTTTGGGCCCTTTATGTGCATTGCATTTTTGCATAGTGTGAGACTGACACAAGGGATGTCAAAGAGTGCCTTATGCCTTGTATTGTGACTGTGCGTTCTGTTGTAGCTATCAAGGAGAAGTTTAAGTGGTGGGTTTATATTGGAGTTTAATGTTTTGTATATGTAGTAGGCACAATAATATGAGTGTATGTCTCGTATATTTAGTAAGTTCAGACTTTTGAAAGTGGTGGGATGTGCTGTCTAGCACAGGAGCTGGTAATCATCCACACAGCAGCTTTTTGTTGAGCTATTGAAGGTTTCAGGTGGTTGTCTGTTGTTGATCCCCAGGCATAGATACCATAGGTGAAGTAGGGATATATTAAAGAGTGGTATAGGGTAAGGAGTGTCGCTTGGGGTACATAGTATTGTATCTTGGAAAGGATGCTTACTGATTTGGAAATTTCTTGGATATATGCTGGATGTGGGAATGAAATTTAAGATTACAGTCAAGGAGAAGACCTAGAAATTTACACTCAATGTGTCTTGTAATATGGTAACCATTTATCGATATATTAAGTTGGATATTTAAGGCTCTGTTTCCAAACAACATAAAGCATGTTTTGTCTATGTTGAGAGTGAGTTTGTTGGTCATCATCAAAGTATATATTTTTAGCAGCTCATTGTTTACAGTGTCTCTAAATATAGCTGGGTTTGAATGGGAGTAGACATAAGTAGTGTCATCTGCGAATAGAACTGGTTTAAGGAGTTGAGATGCATTGGGGAGATCATTGATGTAGATGAGAAAGAGGAGTGGGCCTAGGACACTACCCTGGGGCACTCTAACAGCTACAGGCTGGATAGTGGATTATTATTATTATAATCATGGGGGGCGCTAAACCTGTAGGATTATACAGCGCACATGGAGGGGATGGAAGGTATTCAGGCTCAATTCAGGGAACTGGAGCACAGATCCAAGTCACTAGATCAAGAGCCCCTCACCAGCATCAAGGAACCTCCCTTGAGGGGCTGAATAGTGGAGTTGATTCCATTTGCATATACAGTGGTACCTCGGTTAACAATATTTTTTCGTTCCAGAATGCTGTTCAAGTGCCATTACCAAACGAATTTATCCCCATAAGGAATAATGTAAAATAGACTAGTCCATTTAGACCCCCAAAAATACACTTACAAAAGCATTTAAAAAAATAAACTTACATAAAAGGGCATGTTTGGGGACCATCGTTAACCGAGGTACCACTGTACATACTGGTGTCTATCGTTAAGATAAGATTTTAGGTAATCGAGGGAATTTCCTCTGATGCCGTAAAGATTTAGCTTTAAGTGCAGGAGATTGTGGTCCACTGTATCAAATGCTTTCTGTTGGTCAATGAAGAGCCCCAGAGGATATTCATTTTTATCAAGGGCTGTATATATTAGTTCAAGTATTTGTATAATAGCATCATTCATACTTTTTTTTTTTTTTTGTCTAAACCTAAACTGGCAGGGGTTAAGTATGTTGTTGGATATAAGGTAGGAGTAAAGTCGTTTGTGCGTTATTTTTTCAAATATTTTAGAAAGTAAGGGCAAGTTTGATATAGGTCTATAGTTGTTCAAATCAGTTGGATCACCTCCTTTGAAGATAGGGGTAACCCTTGCTGTCTTGAGTATGGATGGGAAGGTTGAGGACTATACAGATTTGTTAAACAGTACGTATTGCAATAATGGGTGACAGCACATGAGCAGCTTTTTTATATGTGAATGGTGGCAAGTTATTTATATCTCCTCTTTTGTTTTTAATGATTTAATGATGAGTGAGACTTCAATAGAATTAGTTGGAGCTAGATATAGAGTACAGTGGACCCCTGGTCCCCCGGTAAGTGTATTTTCGGGGGTCTGAAATGGACTAATCTAATTTACATTATTCTTTATGGGAATAAATTCGTTCGGTAACAGCACTTGAACAGCATTCTGGAACGAAGAATGTTCAATTTCTAGGGGTCCACTGTATTTGGGTATTTGCTAGTGAGGTAGTCTTTCGGCTGGGTATTTGAGCTAGAAATTTTGCTTGCTAATTTCAATCCTACAGTAGAGAAGAAGACATTAAATTTGTTGGCCGTGTCTATAGGCTGTATGTGAGGTTCATCTGGTTTAGTTAAGTTTATCTCTCTGTTTCTAGACAGTTTTCTAAAGCCCAAAATTTTGGAGAGGGTTCGCCATGTCCTTTTCATATCATCTTTTATTTCAGTAAATCTATTTTTGTAATACATTTGCTTTGATTTTCGTATTAGTTTTGTGAGTATTGACATGTATCGTTTAGCCAGTTCTTTAGTAATCAGGCCTAATCTGAACAGTTTTTCAAGTTGGTGCTTTTTATCAATGGATTTGAGGATACTATTAGTTAGCCATGGGCTGTTTAGTCTCTTTGCTGTGATCTGCTTCGTTTTGATCGGACAGTGCATGTTATAGAGGTTTTGGGTTTTATGTAAAAAAGTTTTGACATATTTGTCAATATTATTGCTGTCAGCTAGCTCTCTCTGCCAATCAATGTCACCAAGTGCTAATATTAAATTATTTACCGATGGCTCGTCATGCAGGTGAAATGAGATCTTTCTTGAGTCTTGAGGCAATTTACATAAGTTGGTTATGAGAAAAGTTTGGTAGTTGTCTGTAGTGTTGTCTGTGATTATACCTGCTTGTAGTGGAGATATCGTATTGATCCAAATATGGTCAAGTAATGAGGCACTTGTCTCAGAGATTCTTGTTAGCTTAGTTATAGAAAGTAGCAGCAAGCAGTTGCTCATAGTGTTTGTGAAATCAGCTACTGGAGAGTCAGTTGCTTGGGTGAGGTTTATGTTGAAGTCTCCTGTATCAGGTGGTGTTTATTCAACTCTGAGTCAGTTATCATGTTTCTAAGGTTACCACTAAAAGTGTAAGTATTTGTGTGTGGTAATCTGTAGACTGCTCTAATTGTTATAGTTTTTTTTTATGTGAATTTAGGTATTATATATTCACTATTGTTATCCCTTGTGCAAGTAAATTTCATACATTCCAGTTCATCAGAGTAGTAGATGGCAGTGCCTCCTCCTAGTTGGCCAGGCCTGTTGTTATGTATGGCTGTGTAACCAGGTATGGTAAAAAAAATTTTTTTTTTTTCAACAAGTCGGCCATCTCTCACCGAGGCAGGGTGACCCAAAAAGAAAGAAAATCCCCAAAAAGAAAATACTTTCATCATCATTCAACACTTTCACCACACTCATACATAATCACTGTCTTTGCAGAGGAGCTCAGATACGACAGCTGAGAATAGTCCCTCCCAGCTGTCACTATCCCAGACCCCTCCTTTAAAGTGTAGGCATTGTACTTCCCATTTCCAGGACTCAAGTCCAACTAAATCAATTAACTGGTTTCCCTGAATCCCTTCACAAAATGTTACCCTGCTCACACTCCAACAGATCGTCATGTCCCAAAAACCATTCGTCTCCATTCACTCCTATCTAACACGCTCACACATGCTTGCTGGAAGTCCAAGCCCTCGCCCACAAAACCTCCTTTACCCCTTCCCTCCAACCTTTCTAGGACGACCCCTACCCCGCCTTCCTTCCCTACAGATTTATACGTTCTCCAAGTCATTCTACTTTGATCCATTCTCTCTAAATGACCAAACCACCTCAACAACCCCTCTTCAGCCCTCTGACAAATACTTTTAGTAACTCCACACCTTCTCCTAATTTCCACATTCCGAATTTTCTGCATAATATAAATAAAAAGTAACTGTGTCAACTCCCATTTTGTACTTGATTCCCCATAATTTAATCCCACTCCTCTCCCCAACTCCCTAGCATTTACTTTTTTTTTTTTTTTTCTTACAATTACCTATCCCTGTCTAAGACCTACTTTTACTGGGAAGTAATCTCCTCTCTCCTACACACCTAACCTGAGCCTCACTATCCTCATAAAAACTCTTTACAGCCTTCAGTAACTTACTACCTATTCCATACACTTGCAACATTTGCCACATTGCTCCCTATCCACTCTATCATATGCCTTTTCTAAATCCATAAATGCGATAAAACTTCTTACCTTTATCTAAATACTGTTCACATATATGCTTCACTGTAAACACTTGATCTACACATCCCCTACCCACTCTAAAGCCTCCTTGCTCATCTGCAATCCTACTCTCTGTCTTACCTCTAATTCTTTCAATAATAACCCTGCCATACACTTTACCTGGTATACTCAGTAAACTTATTCCCCTATAATTTTTACACTCTCTTTTATCCCCTTCCCTTTATATAAAGGAACTATACATGCTCTCTGCCAATCCCTAGGTACCTTCCCCTCTTTCATACATTTTTTAAACAAAAATAACAACCACTCCAGCACTATATCCCCCCCTGTTTTTAACATTTCTGTCATGATCCCGTCAGTTCCAGCTGCTTTACCCCCTTTCATTCTACGTAATGCCTCACGCACCTCCCCCACACTCACATCCTGCTCTTCTTCACTCCTAAACGATGTTGTACCTCCCTGGCCAGTACATGAAATTACCGCCTCCCTTTTTTCATCGACATTTAAAAGTTCCTCAAAATATTCCCGCCATCTACCCAATACCTCCAGCTGCCCATCTACTAACTCCCCTACTCTGTTTTTAACTGACAAATCCATTCATTCCCTAGGCTTTCTTACCTTGTTTATCTCACTCCAAAATTTTTTCTTGTTTTCAGCAAAATTTCTTGACAGAGCCTCTCCCATTCTTTCATCCACTCTTCTTTTGCACTCTCTCATCACTCTCTTCACCTTTCTTTTACTCTTCATATGCTCTGCTCTTCTATTAACACTTCTGTTTTGTAAAAACCTCTCATAAACTACCTTTTTCTCTTTTATTACACCCTTTACTTCTTCATTCTACCACTCACTCCTCTTTCATCCTGCACCCACCCTCCTATAGCCACAAACTTCTGCCCCACATTCTAATACTGCATTTTTAAAACTATCCCACTTCTTCAACCCCCCCCCCCCCCCACTACTCATACTTGCACTAGCCCACCTTTCTGCTAATAGTTGCTTATATCTCACCTTAACGTCCTCCTCCCTTAGTTTATACACTTTTACCTCTCTCTTACTTGCTGTTGCCATTTTCTTTTTGTCCCATCTACCTTTTACTCTAACTGTAGCTACAACCAAATAATGATCTGATATATCTGTTGCCCTCTATAAACATGTACATCCTGAAGCCTACCCATCAACCTTTTATCCACCAATACATAATCCAACAAACTACTTTCCTTACGTGCTATATCATACCTTGTATATTTATTTATCCTTTTTTTCATAAAATATGTATTGCTTAATACCAAACCTCTTTCTACACATAGCTCAATTAATGATTCCCCATTTACATTTACCCCTGGCACCCCAAATTTACCTACTACTCCTCCACAACATTTTTACCCACTTTAGCATTAAGATCCCCAACCACAATTACTCTCTCACTTGGTTCAAAACTCCCACACACTCACTCAACATTTCCCAAAATCTCTCTCTCTCCTCTACACTTCTCTCTCTCTCCAGATGCATAAACACTTACTATAACCCACTTTTCATATCCAACCTTTATTTTACTCCACATAATCCTTGAATTTATACATTTATATTCCTTCTTTACCTGCCATAACTGATTATTCAACATTATTGCCACTCCTTCTTTAGCTCTAACTCTATTTGAAACCCCTGACCTAATCCCATTTATTTCTCCCACTGAAACTCTCCTACCCCTTCAGCTTTGTCTCACTTAAAGCCAGGACATCCAGCTTCTTTTCATTCATAACATCTACAATCATCTCTTTCTTATCATTCGCACAACATCCACGCACATTCAAACATCACACTTTGACGGTTTTCTTCTTTTTCTTTTTAGTAAGCTATACAGGAAAAGGGGTTACTAGCCCATTGTTCCCGGCATTTTAGTTGACTTTTACAACACGCATGACTTACGGAGGAAAGATTCTTATTCCACTTCCCCATGGATATGAAAGGAAAAGCAATATGAACAAGAACTATTAAGATAAAATCAAAGAAAACTCAGATGAGTGTGTATACATAAACGTGTACATGTTTGCGTAGCGTGACCTAAGTGTAAGTAGAAGTAGCAAGACGTACCTGAAATCTTGCATGTTTATGAGACAGAAAAAAGACACCAGCAATCCTACCATCATGTAAAACAGTTTCAGGTTTCTGTTTCACAGTCACCTGGCAGGATGGTAGTACCTCCCTGGGTGGTTGCTGTCAAATCTTGTTGCTGTACTACATTGTGGAAATGCCTTATTTAGTATGCCTTGTTCACCATGCTGTGCAGACACATAGGTCTCACTACCAGGAAAATTCAATGGGTTTTATTCCCCAGTGACAGCTCCAACATTGAGGATTCTGGAATTTAGAATGAGATTTTGGTGTTAAACATTCAGTAACTAAAAGTGATACTCGGGGCTCCAGAAATATTGCTGAAAACCCAGATGACCCACAACCATTCATGTCTGGGGTTGGTTCATCTGGAACACATCCATCTCCACCACACCCTAAGCAAAAGCTCATATCCCCTTATGGCCTGGGCATAGATGTGAGTAATGGTAATGATAATGATGTGGATTTTTTTTTCCTAGCAATCGATGATCAGGCCAGTAGTGATAGTGATGTAGATTATTCACTTGTGAAATATCAATATATACTGCACTGCATGTGGTCTGGTAGTGTGCCCATTGATATCCGCAGAGGGTGGAATAGGTCCCAGGACCCAACACCAGCAACAGATAGTGATAGTAAGGAAGATGGTGCATCAGTTGTGATGGGTAGTAGGTTGCAGGCAATGCTGACACTGCATGCAGCAGAAGGTGATGGTACGAAGAAGTATGTGGCACCAGTGCCAGCCCCGGCTGAGTGGCATGGCCCACATCCAACACTACAATGACCCACAGCTGAATTTACTACTCACACACACCCACAACAACCAGCCACTAGTATCTAGCAACCACCACCAGACTGCATCTGGGGTTGTCAGGAGGATAATAATAATAATAATAATAATAAGGATGAAAATTTTGTGCCCAATCCCAATTAGTTTGATAACACACAGTGGAATCCAGTCTAACTGTACTCTGGAGAATGATGCCAGTGAACTTGAATTCTGTGAACTGCATTTCGATGACCCTCTGATGCAAATTTTAGTGAGGGGGAAACCAGCAGATACTTCTAATATGCAAAGGCAGAACTTTTGGTTTCACCACAATCACAGCTACACCAGTGGAA
Organism: Cherax destructor; assembly: GCA_009830355.1. Lineage (NCBI taxonomy): Eukaryota > Metazoa > Arthropoda > Malacostraca > Decapoda > Parastacidae > Cherax > Cherax destructor. The sequence continues at coordinate 144,210 of WNWK01003567.1, forward strand.
GGACACAACTGTGGCTGAGATATATCTCTTCTTTGCTACAATAATGCTTATGCTACATGTGTATAAGCACAGTATTCAATCATACTAGTTGACTGACCACCTAAGTTGCACCTTTGCCTTCAGTGATCTCATTCCCATCAGTGGATTTATCCTGCTGCTATGTACGCTGCACTTCTCAGACAAAACAAAACCCAGTGGGAGCAATTTGGTATACAGGATCAGGGATATTTTTTTTGTATCTAAAACAAGTTCATTGTGTATTGAAGGTTACTAGAAGGTTATTGGGTATCTCAGGTGATTTGGTGAGAAAAATAATGGAACCATATTTTGGTAAGGGGCATACATTATGCATGGATAACTGGTATACAAACCCCTTACTCAGCAATATCTTGCATGAACATGACAGATGTGTGTGGTACACTGCATGGACAATAAATATATTCACAGGTTCAGTGCAAGTATTGGTACCAGTGAGGTGCAAGTGCTTCATACCAATGACATCTTCGCATTTTGGTGGCATGACTATTGTGATGTGACATTTTTGACATAAATTCACCAGCATGAAATGAAAGATACAGAAAGAGGTGACTAGAGAGACTAATAAACCCATTCTTAAACCTGCTATTGTCATGGATTACACCACCAATATGCATTTGATGGACAAATGTCATATGCAGATTGGGTTTTCTGATTATATCTGCAAGAGTTATAAGTGGTACATGAAACTCTTCTTTCATCTTGTGGACACTGCAATACTCAATACATACATTATAATAATAATATTTTTATTTCATGGCAAGTTTACATCGAGATTTTGTAATTACAATCATGAACTGAAGTGCAAAGAGAGCCACTATCATGCCATGGCATTATGGGCAGACTAAATCAAATGGCTTATAGACTACTTAATACTAGAGAAAATGATTGAGTTTGTTTTAGTTAAACATTAGCTTATGTTTATAACAGATAACAAGTTTACTCAAATTACAATCTGAGGATATTACATTGTGACAAGGTGAAAGTGTTTTGTAAGATGTTTACATCAATAGTAAATATTGAAATTATGTTATTGGAAAATAACCCTGAACATTGTTGAAAGTAGTCTACAGTATGAGTATTTAGTTTAGGGTGAGTAGGTGGTTTTTGAGAAGAGTCTTAAATTGGTGTTCAGGCCAGGTTATTTTAGTATTTACTGGTAATGAATTCCAGATTTTGGGGCCCTTTATGTGCATAGAATTTTTACACAGAGTGATATGGACATGGGGTATATCAAAAAGTGATCTGTGTCTTGTGTTATGGTCATGGGTCCTGTTAAAGTTGGTGAGGAGAATTTTGAGCGGAGGGTTTATATTTGAGTGTAGAGTTCTATGTATGTAGTAGGCACAAGAATAAGTGTGAATGTTCTTTACGGTGAGTAGTTTTAGACTTTTTAATAGTGGTGGAGTATGCTGTCTAGAGTGGGAATTTGTTATCATTCTGACTGCAGCCTTTTGCTGGGTTGTTAGTGGTCTCAGGTGATTTAATGTTGTTGATCCCCATGCACAAATTCCATAGGTGAGATAAGGGTAGATGAGTGAATGATACAGTGCAAGGAGAGCTGATTGAGGCACATAGTAGTGTATCTTTGATAGTATGCCTACTGTCTTTGAGATTTTCTTGGAAATTTGCTGTATGTGTGTTTGGAATTTGAGGCTACTGTCAAGGTGGATTTCTAGGAATTTTCCCTCTGTGAGTCTTGTGATGGGTGATCCATTGAGCATTATGTTAAGTGGAACATTTGTAGCTCTGTTTCCAAACTGAATGAAATAGGTTTTGTCAGTATTGAGAGTTATGTACCAGGGTCAAGACCAGCAACAGACCACTGTATGTCCTTGACCTATACACCAGTATTTTTGGCTTTTGAGTACTCTACTTATAATGGCACCTTTATAATTATGTTATTTAACAGCATATTTGAATGATAATTCTCTTTGCAGGTCTGTAGCAGCAAGTTTAACACAGGGCATTGCTGTAGAGCCCCAGGGTTTTGATTCTGTCACTATATACTTCAGTGATATTGTTGGATTTACTTCTTTGTCTGCAGAGAGCACCCCATATCAGGTTAGTTCTCTTTAACATTGTGACATTAATTTTAAAACTTCCATTGTACAGTATATATATTAAGTGTGAGAGAGAATTAAATGTAGACTGTAGTTTTAATTTGGTAGATAATAAAAACAACATCAATTCAAAATGTTAATAAAATTTAGTTCTAAAGATTAATTAAAATTTATTAAAATGGAAAAGAAAAATTTAAATGCAGTATTACAGCAGCAGTTACTGTATATGCTGACATATAAGTCGACCCCTAAGATTTTGGGGTGTTAATTCAGGTTTAGGCCTATATCTTCCCAATAGGTTGACCCCTCCCCTCCAAAAAAGGGCAGCAGCACTTCCATCAGACTGTCAAGTTGAGAGGTCATGAGTGGACTGACATGGGAAATATTAGGAAATAGTGCATCTTATTTCCTCCAGCTTTAACCCCTTAACTGTACAAACATAGATCTATGTTCTTACCACTAGCGCTCCAAACGTAGATCTACATTTTATTTTTCTTGCCTCCAAATTTGGGACGATTGGCCTGAGAAGCCTGGTCAGTATAGAATGGGTTTACACTCGGTGTGTGCAGTATTAAAAAAATCTGAGACCACCTAGTACCTTGTGGGAGCACTAGTTCAACTGAGCGCCAGCTAGAGCAAACAGTGCAGCAAACACCAGGGATTTACTGATGTTATGTCGTATTAACACTCTCCTTTTAAGAGGAAAGTGGTGTAGACCCCGAATTAAGTGGCTTTGAGATGCATGTGGCCACAAGTGGTCGAGGAAATATCAAAAACCTTGATAATAACCCATGTGCAACATTTGTGCAACATCCTTTCAATTTTGATACCACTGGTAGTGTCATCCTGCCAGAATGTCCTATAACTTATGCCCTAAATAAAAAGAAATAATTCTGGAACATGTGTAATATGTGTTTGGCAGGCCAAGTGGCTGGCTGGCCAGGTGGCTGGCTGGCCGGGTGGCTGGCAGGCCGGGTGGCTGATTGACTTTGGCTGTCTCTATCTCCATCTGTCTGTCTGTATCTATCTCTGCCTGTCTCTGTATCTCTGTCTATTTCTGTATATGTATCTCTACCTCACAGGTACACATAAATAGTTATTATACATAGTGTAAATTACCTAGGATAACCCAAAAAATCCAAACAAAGTGCTATACTGTGCTTGTAGATATAAGGCATAATAAGCATGACTGGCAAGTAATACGCATTTTCACTTATTCAGGAATCAGACGTGACGACTCTGCATTGTGTGTAATACCTGTTAGTTTATGAGCGGTTCTCTGAGACAGAAAGAGAGACAGGAAGACAGACACACAGGCAGACAGAAGGACAGATAAGCAGAGACAGAGATAAAGAGACAGAGCTAGACAGACAAACAGATGGACAGATAAACAGACAGATAGACAGACAAACAGATAGACATGTTTATATGTAACTGAAAACAAACAATGACAAAGCAGTGCACTATCATCAGTGTCACTCCACTGCTTCACTGTCAGCAGTGGAGTGACACTCGTCTTACAAGATGCTTCAAGGAGTTTCATATATACTCCAGCATGTCTAAAACATTGCTGGGACCTATAAATACTATGTACAGTGGACCCTGGATTTTGTCAATAATTCTTTCCAGAAGGCTGTTCGAGTGCCTTTACTGAACGAATTTGTTCCCATAAGGACGAATGTAAATTAGATTAGTCCATTTCAGACCCCCCAAAATACACTTACAAAAGCACTTACAGAAATACACTTACATAATTGTTCAAGTTGGGAGCAGTACGAAATCCGGGGGTCCACTGTATATATTTCTAGACAATAGTAGGTGACTAGGTGAAAATGTTCACCTGTCACTGTGTTTGTGACTATTTGAGTACTATTGCAGTACCTAATACATATTAGTGTCAGAACAAACATTTGCTATGAAATCGCAAGAACTACTACAAATTGTAATTATCAGAACATAAAAATTCTATAAATTAAAAAAAAAAAAAACGAGAAAAAAAGTATATCAGCAACACTTCTGCAAGCAGCAGGACTCCATGTTGCCGTCAGGTGAGCATCCAGCATCAAAATTCTTAGGGTCAGTACTTACCAAGATATAAATCTCGGTAAGTACTGACCCTAAAAGTATTTTTTTGGTCTTATTACACACAGAAAATTGGCCTCTTTAATTAAAAAAAAAAAAAAAATCAAAATATTCTGAGCGCTGGGCGAGAGAACGTAGATCTACGTTTGGACAGTTAACGGGTTAATTTGTTCCATTTTTGGGCATTTTTAGGTATTATTTTTAATAAATGTGACATTCTTTTTATTAAAAATGTGTCTGGGCAACAAAAATAAAACAGGTAAGAAGTAGCAAATTTAACTTGCAACTGTGGTACAAGTTATAGTACTAACATGATTGCATCAGTAGGCTAGTGGTAATGTACCATGGTGTTATTGTCATGTCTGCCATGTGTCAGCAACTGTTATTCTTGGTTTAAAAAGTCGACTTTTATGCTGGCATGTATGGTATTTCTTCCAAAATAATTATATCTTAATTTATGACTACTTTAACATTATTCTCATTACGTATTTTAATTTATTAGTCCTGAAACTTATTTTGAACCTAGAACAAATAGTTATTTCAACAGGAGTTGGACTCGTACTTCTGATCTATGCCAACATGTACCTTGTACAAGCTCTGATACACTGACTTCACTCCCACTGCCAGGGGTGTGGCTGTACATACCCACTTCTCCCAGGCTGCACAGAAGTGCATAATTTCATTATTAATTCAGCTAAAATTATACATGTACTATAGATAAATGCTGCAATTTATATAATGCAACTTGTAGGGTTATGTTATTTTCCCTTTACTTTGATGTTATGGTTCTACTACATGGTCTAGCATAGGGTAGTTACTTAACCCTTAAACTGTCCACACGTAGATATACGTTCACTCGCGTTGCTGACCGAATATTTTGAAAAAAAAAAAAAATAAAAATGAAGAGCACATTTTTATAAACAGGATAGGCTAAAAAAAAAATTTTGGGGCCAGTACTTACCAAGATATAAGCCCGCCAATTTGGTACTGGATGCTCACCTGACGGCAACATCAAGTCCTGCCGCTTGCAGAAGTAATGCCGATATACTTTTTTTTTCTAGTTTTTATTTTAATTTATATAATTTTTATGTTCTGATAATTACAATTTACAATAGTTCTTGTGATTTCATAGCCAATCTTTGTTCTAACACTAATATTATGTACTGAAATAGTACTCAAATAGTCACAATCACACCAACAGGTGAACAGTTTCACCTTCCTCCCTCCTCCTAGCTACCACAATAATTGTTTTTCTCATACACCTTATTTACTTTTACCAAGAGAAATACAACTTTATAAACTAATTTAAATGTGTGTATATACAAGAGAAATACAACTTTATAAACTACTTATTTAAATGTGTGTATACTATAACCGATTATATTGAGAAAATCAGGTTGATTCAGCTTCTTTTTAAGTCTTAAGGGTGGCCTGACCTCAAGACCTCATTAAGCAAAATTGTGATCAATTCAATATAATTAGGTATTCCTGAGTAATTGCCACTTAAATACATCAATACATATTGGGTCCTATACCCCCATAACAAGGGTTTATTTACATTTCATAATATAAAAGTAAGAGGCACTTTAATAAAGTTTATTATATGTGACAGTGACCACTGACACCATAATTCTTGCCCACACAAAATGCTTATTGTTGACAAAATAACAAAAGCCTGACTATAATGTACAGTGGACCCCCGGTTTTCGTAATACTATATTCGTTCCAGAATGCTGTTCAAGTGCCATTACCAGACGAATTTATTCCCATAAGGAATAATGTAAATTAGACTAGTCCTTTTAGACCCCCAAAAATACACTTAAAAAAGCACTTACAAAAATGCACTTACATAATTGTTCAAGTTTGGAGCATAACGAACACCGAGGGTCCACTGTAATTACTACAAAATAGACATATACAAATTGTATATGATTACTTCAGATCAGGTACCATATGCTGGCATAAATAAATAAATAAATACAGTGGACCCCCGGATTACATACTGCTCCAAACTCAAACAATTATGTAAGGGTATTTTTGTAAGTGCTTTTGTAAGTGTATTTTTGGGGGTCTAAAAGGACTAATCTAATTTACATTATTCCTTATGGGAACAAATTCGTTCGGTAACGGCACTTGAACAGCATTCTGGAGCGAAATAATGACATAATCCGGGGGTCCACTGTACCATTTTTCAACCATATAAGGTGCATAAACATGTAGTCACACCCCAATTTTGGCAGGCATATTTTGGATAAAATGTAGTATTTGCTTCAAAATGATAGTGAGCCAGTAGCTGGCACAGATGACACCAAAGAAATGAGTGAGATACTAAAGTTCCAGTATGATTCGATGTTTAGTGAGCCATTAACCAGACTATGAGTTAACAACCTAAATGATTTTTTTATGACGGAGACTCAAATGCGACAGAAAGAGTAGGCAATGAGGAGGGGGTTGGCCTGTATGTCAAAGAGTCGCTCATCTGCACAGAGATGCTGAACACCACAAATGATGTAGTTGAAGTTCTAACAGTAAAGATCGAGAATCAAAACCTAGTCATTGTGGTTAATTTGGTCAATTCAAAAATCTCTGTTATTATCCTAACACTACATGACTTCGAAAAGGCAACAAATGACATGCCCATGCACTCTGCCCCAGGCCCAGTCTCGTAGAACTCCATGTTCATCAAGAACTGCAAGAAGCCCCTTTCACATGCCTTCAGCATTCTATGGAGAGGGAACATGGACATAGGGGTCACTAAAAACAACAGACATAGCCCCACTCCACAAAGGGGGCAGTTAAGCAATTGCAAAGAATTATAGACCAATAGCACTAATGTCCTATATCATAAAAATCTTTGAAAGGGGTTCTAAGAAGCAAGATCGCCACCCATCTACATACCCATCAGTTACATAACCCAGGGCAACATGGGTTTAGAGCAGGCTGCTCCTGCCTGTCCCAACTACTGGACCACTATGACAAGGTCTTGGATGCTCTAGAGGACAAAATGCAGATGTAGTATACACAGACTTTGCAACAGCCTTCAACAAGTTCAACCATGGTGCAATTGCATGCAAAATGAGTGATAAAGGAATAATGGGAAAAGTTGGTACATGGATCTATAACTTTCTAACAAATAGAACACAAAGAGTAATAGTAAACAGAGTAAAGTCTGAGGCAGCCATAGTGAAAAGCTCTGTTCCACAAGGCACAGTACTTGCTCCCATCCTGTTCCTCATCCTCATATCTGACATAGACAGAGATGTAAGCCACAGCATTGTGTCTTCCTTTGCGGGTGACACCGGAATTTTCATGACAGTGTCCTCCAATGAAGACACTGCGAGACTCCAAGCAGACAGCAACCAAATCTTTAAATGGGCCACAGAAAACAATATGAAGTTCAGTGAAGAGAAATTTCAATTACTCCTATATGGAAAACTTGTTGAAATTAAAACTATATCGGAGTATAAAACAAATTCCAACCACACAGTAGAGAAAAAAACTATTGTGAAGGACCTGGGAGTGATAATGTCAGAGGATCTCACTTTCAAAGATCACAACAGTGTATCTATCACATCTGCTAGAAAAATGATAAGATGGATAATGAGAACCTTCAAAACTAGGGATGCCAAGCCCATGATGATTCTCTTCAAATCGCTTGTTCTCTCTAGGCTGGAATATTGCTGTATACTAACGGCAGGCGATATTGCTGACCTGGAGAATGTACAAAGAACCTTCATGGCACACATAAGTATGATAAAGCCCCTAAATTACTGGGACTGGTTGAAGTCCCTTGACTTGTATCCCCTGGAATGCAGGCGAGAAAGATGCATGATAATATAAACTTGGAAAATCCTAGAAGGGTTAGTACCAAATTTGCACACGAAAATCACTCCCTATGAAAGCAAAAGACGTGGCAGAAGATGCAACATCCTCCCAATGAAAAGCAGGGGCACCATGAGTATGCTAAGAGACAACACAATAAGCATCAGGGGCCCAAGATTGTTCAACTGCCTCCCAGCATACATAAAGGGGATTAACAATAGACCCCTGGCTGTCTTCAAGAAGGTGCTGAACAGGCACCTAAAGTCAGTACCTGACCAGCCAGGCTGTTGTTCGTATATTGGTTTGTGTGCAGCCAGCAGTAAAAGCCTCGTTAATCAGGCCCTGATCCACCGCAAGGCCTGATCACAGCCAGCGAACACATATTACACTTCCAGAATTGTTTCTTTTTACTTAGGGCATAGGTTATAGAACATTCTGGCAGGATGACACTACCAGTGGTACCAAAATTGAAAGGATGTTTCTCATGAGTTATTATCAAGGTTGTTGATATTTCTGCGACCACTTGTGGCCACATCCACCTCAAAGCCACTAAACTTGGGGTCAACATCACTTTCTTCTTAAAAGGGGAGTGTTAATATGACATGACATCCGTGAATCCTTGGTGTTTGCCACGCTATTTGCTCTAGCTGGCGCTCAACTCAACTGGTGCTCCCACAAGGTACTAAGTGGTCCTAGATTTTTTTAATACAGGGCACACCGAGGGTTAAGACCCATTCTATGCTGACCAGGCATCTAAGGCCAATCGTGCCAAATTTGGAGGCAGGAAAAATAAAACGTATATATACGTTTGGGGCACTAGTGGTAAGAACGTACAGTGGACCCCCAGTGTTCATTATGCTCCAAACTCGAACAATTATGTAAGTGTGCTTTTGTATTTTTGGGGGTCTAAAGGGACTAGTCTAATTTGCATTATTCCTTATGGGAATAAATTCGTTTGGTAATGGCACTTGAACAGCATTCTGGAACGAATAAATTACGAAAACCGGGGGTCCACTGTATATATACGTTTGGACAGTTAACGGGTTAATACCTTATTCTGTTGTATGTCCTGCATTTCCATTTATTTTCACTGAAGTACTTACTCATGACTTTGTATTTAATAGGTGGTAAGATTCCTGAATGACTTGTATACACTGTTTGACAAGATCATCCGTGGCTATGATGTTTACAAAGTGGAGACCATTGGTGATGCATATATGGTTGTATCAGGCCTTCCCAAGCTTAATATGGGAAGACACGCTGGAGAGATTGCTTCTATGGCACTGGAGCTACTGGATGGAGTGAGTGATTCATTTCTCTTAGTATTTTGATAGGATAATATAAAGTCACAATAAGAACCAGCTATGATAAAGGAATTTGTACTCAAAACCTGCTTGACTTAGCAATTTTTATCGATTACCCTTTTTAATTAAATTGTATTGAAAAATGATATTTTGTCTTAATAACTTGATTATAAAACCATCAGAAATATTACCTTGAGATAAATCTCTGTTGATTGAGGATCAGGCAGGCACCTCTCACCTGTAGCTAGTTACCTGTGGAATACCCGAGGAAAAAAAATCCTTTGCTTAGCAAGATTTTGAAAAAAAAAAAATCTTGCAGAATGAAAGAGTCAATTTTTATGAATCAAATAAGACTAAAGTGAGTATAATCTAATTAAAATTTCTGTTTTTATAGTGTGTTGAATTAGACCGAAATTGATACACTGTTGGCAACATCGGCACTAAAGTGCCAATTGGTTTTTTCAGTTTCCAATTTTTCTAAGCACATAGAGTGTGATTTCAAATTTTTATTGTATGCGCTGGTTAACACTAAGCATCATATTTTTGCAATAAAAATGCCTTGATTTCAAGCACTAATAGTATGATCAAGAGGTCAGAAAACACACTTGACCTTAGCAAAACTATCAGTATTAAATCTGTACAAAAACATGGCTTCTCTTATATCTAGTGATTGTGTTTTCCTTGTAACACTTTTTTTTTTTAACAGATGTATCATTTATCTGTTTGCTTGCTTGGCTTTGTGCTGGAATACATAACATCTTTTCTGTATAGTATTCTTCTCTGTAGAAGGAATATATCAGGGAATTGTGCACCAGGCTTCAGTCGAAATGGATCACTCTCACTGCCATAGTGGTGACACGTTGGCTGAGTCTTTGATGAGTAAGACATGTTTCAATATGGCTGAACCTTTACCTGGTATTGCCCTGTTATCTGTCTTATGACAGATAAATGGAAATCAGATGAAAGCCCAAATTGACTGATTTCCATTTATCTGTCATAAGACAGATAACAGGGCAATACCGGGTAAAGGTTCAGCCATATTGAAACATGTCTTACTCATCAAAGGCTCAGCCAACGTGTCACCACTATGGCAGTGAGAGTGATCCATTTCGACTGAAGCCTGGTGCACAATTCCCTGATATATTCCTTCTACAGAGAAGAATATCCAAAAAAGATGTTATGTATGCCAACACACAAGCACAAAGCTAAGCAAGCAAACATATACATGATACATCTGTAAGTTGTGTCATATTCCACTGTACCTCAAGCCATGTTCTGAGTAATATCATACCTTGAAACACTCCTGATATGGCAATAATTACCTATACATAGTGTTGGAGTGGTTGGTATTTTTGTTTAATAAATGTATGAAAGAGGGAAAGGTACCTAGGGATTGGCAGAGAGCATGCATAGTTCCTTTATATAAAAGGAAGGGGGACAAAAGAGATTGTAAAAATTATAGGGGAATAAGTGGAACAGAATTCTTCCTCCGTAAGCCATGCATGTCGTAAGAGGCGACTAAAATGCCGGGAGCAAGGGGCTAGTAACCCCTTCTCCTGTATATATTACTAAATGTAAAAGGGGAAACTTTCATTTTTCATTTTGGACCACCCCGCTTCGGTGGGAAACGGCTGACGTGTTGAAAGAAAGAAAGAAGTTTACTGAGTATACATACTAGGTAAGGTGTATAGTAGGGTTAATATTCCTAGGTAGTAGGTTGGTCTAGGTAGTAGGTTGGTAGACAGCAACCGCCCAGGGAGGTACTACCGTCCTGCCAAGTGAGTGTAAAATGAAAGCCTGTAATTGTTTTACATGATGGTAGGATTGCTGGTGTCTTTTTTTTTCTGTCTCATAAACATGCAAGATTTCAGGTATGTCTTGTTACTTCTACTTACACTTAGGTCACACTACACATTGATGTACAAGCATATACTATATATACACACACCCCTCTGGGTTTTCTTCTATTTTCTTACTAGTTCTTGTTCTTATTTCCTCTTATCTCCATGGGAAAGTGGAACAGAATTCTTCTTCCATAAGCCATGCGTGTCGTAAAGAGGCGACTAAAATGCCGGGAGCAAGGGGCTAGTAACCCTTTCTCCTGTATATACAGTGGTACCTCGACTTACGATATTTTTTCATTCCAGAATGCTGTTCAAGTGCCATTACCAAACGAATTTATCTCCTTAAGAAATAATGTAAAATAGACTAGTCCGTTTAGACCCCCAAAATTACACTTACAAAAGCATTTAAAAAAATAAACTTACATAAAAGGGTGTGTTTGGGGACCATCGTAAGTCGAGGTACCACTGTATTACTAAATGTAAAAGGAGAATCTTTCGTTTTTTCTTTTGAGCCACCCCACTTCAGTGGGAAACGGCCGACGTGTTGAAAGAAAGAAAGAAGTAGGTTGGTAGACAGCAACCGCCCAGGGAGGTACTACCGTCCTGCCAATTGAGTGTAAAACAAAAGCCTGTAATTGTTTTACATGATGGTAGGATTGCTGGTGTCTTTTTTCTGTCTCATAAACATGCAAGATTTCAGGTACATCTTACTACTTCTACTTACACTTAGGTCACACTACACATTCATGTACAAGCATATATGTACACACCCCTCTGGGTTTTCTTCTATTTTCTTACTAGTTCTTGTTCTTATTTCCTCTTATCTCCATGGGGAAGTGGAACAGAATTCTTCCTCCGTAAGCCATGCGTGTCGTAAGAGTCGACTAAAATGCCGGGAGCAAGGGGCTAGTAATTCCTTCTCCTGTATACATTACTAAAGTTAAAAAGAGAAACTTTTGTTTTTCTCTTTGGGCCACCCCGCCTTAGTGGGAAATGGCCGATTTGTTGAAAGAAGAAGAAGGGTTAATATTGAAAGAATTAGATGTAAGATAGAGAGCAGGATTGCAGATGAGCAAGGAGGCTTTAGAATGGGTAGGGGATGTGTAGATCAAGTGTTTACATTGAAGCATATACTATGTGAACAGTATTTAGATAAAGGTAGGAAAGTTTTCATTACATTTATGGATTTGGAAAAGGAATATGATAGAGTGGATAGGGGATCAATGTGGCAGATGTTTCAAGTGTATGGAATAGGTAGAAAGTTACTAAATGCTGTAAAGAGTTTTTATGAGGATAGTGAGGCTCAGGTTAGGGTGTGTAGAAGAGAGACAGATTACTTCCCTTTAAAAATTTGGTCTTAGCCAGGGATGTGTAATGTCACCGTGGTTGTTTAACCCTTTGACTGTCGGAGGCCCTATTCTGAAACTGTCATTGTATGTCGTAAAATTTTTGAAAAAAAAAAAAATTATTTTTTCTTATGAAATGATAGATAATCTTTTCCCAATGGTAATGACATGAAAAGTACGAAATTTGATAAAAAACTTACGGAATTACACTTTCGCGAAGTTAGCGATGTCGGCGATAAGTACGCATCGGCGATTTCGCCGACTTTGAGCCCTATTTTCGGCCACTTCCATTGTTACAGTCGACCAAACTCATAGCTATTTCTTTAGAACTTCATTTGTTCTATCTATTGAGTACAAGAAACCACCAATTTACCGATTTCAACTACCCAATAAAGTGATCAGAAATTGGCAATTTGGCCAATTTCATGCAAAATAAAAAAGATGTCAATTTCAAAATAGGGTCCAGAATAAACAGTGCAGATATTCCTGGCACTAAAATAAGATTTTCTCTGTTCATTAGTCACATCTTTAGGCCCCTCTTATATTACTCTTGCTTTCTACAGTGGACCCCCGAGTTTCGTAAAAACTTCACTCCTGAAGTCTGCTCAAGCGCCATTACCGAACGAATTTACTCCCTTAAGGAAAAATGTCACGTAGGTTAGTCTATTTCAGACCCCCAAAAATACACTTCCACAAGCACTGACAATACAGTGGACCCTCGGTTAACGAAAAAACTTCATCCCAGAAGCCTGCTCAAGTGCCATTACCGAACGAATTTACGTCCTTAAGAAATAATGTCACGTAGGTTAGTCTATTTCAGACCCCCAAAAATACACTTCCACATGCACTTAAAATATTATACAGTGGACCCCCGCTATTCGAACGGCTCGGCAGTCGAACAAATCGTCATTAGAACAAGAAAATCGATATCGTCATGCGAACAAAATATCATGATTCGAACAAGTGTGTCCATCACCTGTCCGCCCAGGCGCTTGGAGAGCCAGTCCCTCCTTGTTTACACTCGAAAGAACAATACCCTGCACGCTCATCCAGACATTTCACACTTAATTATAATTGTTTCGAGTTTGTTCATTAAGTGTGAGGCAGTGGTGAGAGGCAGTGGTGGTAGAGACAGTGGTGGTAGAGGCAGTGGTGAGAGGCAGTGGTGGTAGAGGCAGTGGTGAGAGGCAGTGGTGGTAGAGGCAGTGGTGAGAGGCAGTGGTGGTAGAGGCAGTGGTGAGAGGCAGTGGAGGTGGAGGCAGTTGTGAGAGGTGGTGGTGAGAGGCAGTGGTGAGAGGCAGTGGAGGTAGAGGCAGTGGAGGTAGAGGCAGTGGTGGTAGAGGCAGTGGTGGTAGAGGCAGTGGTGAGAGGCAGTGGTGAGAGGCAGTGGAGGTGGAGGCAGTGGTGAGAGGCAGTGGAGGTGGAGGCAGTGGTGAGAGGCAGTGGTGAGAGGCAGTGGAGGTAGAGGCAGTGGTGGTAGAGGCAGTGGTGGTAGAGGCAGTGGTGAGAGGCAGTGGTGGTAGAGGCAGGGGTGGTAGAGGCAGTGGTGAGAGGCAGTGGAGGTGGAGGCAGTGGTGGTGAGAGGCAGTGGAGGTGGAGGCAGTGGTGAGAGGCAGTGGTGAGAGGCAGTGGTGGTGAGAGGCAGTGGTGAGAGGCAGTGGTGGTGAGAGGCAGTGGTGAGAGGCAGTGGTGGTGAGAGGCAGTGGAGGTAGAGGCAGTGGAGGTAAAGGCAGTGGTGGTAGAGGCAGTGGTGGTAGAGGCAGTGGTGGTTGAGGCAGTGGTGAGAGGCAGTGGTGGTAGAGGCAGTGGTGAGAGGCAGTGGTGGTTGAGGCAGTGGTGGTAGAGGCAGTGGTGAGAGGCAGTGGTGGTAGAGGCAGTGGTGAGAGGCAGTGGTATTAGAGGCAGTGGTGAGTAAACAAGATTAAATGAAGGTTCGGGAGGGATTTTTGTAAACAAACCAGTTGTTGTTGTTACCAGCCTGACACGTACGAATTCTGTTCAATCCGTGAAGCTGACAATAATGCACTTAGCATTCACTTTGTTTGTACCATCTCATTTCTGTGGATGGTTGACAGCAATGTCATGTCCCATTTGTCATGCCACGTCAGTGCCATGATGTCATTGGCATGAAACACTTGCACTGCACTGTCAACACTTCCACTGAACCTTGGCATATGTTTTCTATTCCTTCTCACTGTTCCACATACATATATCGGTATTGTTCACACGTAGGAAATCAGCGAGCATAGGGCTTGTATACCAGTTGTCTGTGTACAATGTATGGCCCTTGCCAAGGTATGGTTCCATCATCTTGTGAACAATATCACCAGAAATGCCCAACATGCGCCTTGCATCGTCAAGTGTGTTTTTCCCGTTGTATACAATGATATCTAACACAAGACCTGTCTCACAGTCACACATAACAAAAAGTTTTATACCAAAGCGATGACGTTTGCTCGATATATATTGCTTGAATGACGAATCAAGAACTCGTCAATAACAATGTTCTTGAAAGGATAAAAGTATGCACTGAATTTCTGCTTCATATAGATAAACACTTCCCGGATTTTGTATAGAAGGTCATTTCTGTTGGGCATATTCCTGTCTGAGAAGTGCAACATTCGTAGCAACAGAATGAATCTGTTGCAGGGAAGGAGGTCACGGAAGATAGGAGTACTGATGAAGTACTGATGAAGGTATGTGGCATAAGCATGACAGTGGCAAGGAATAAATACATTTCAGCCACTGTTGTATCTTTCCACCTGCGCAGCCGTGATGATTCCCCAACCTCTGCTGTGTTGTCCATGATATAGCGGTAATAATTGTTTGTCTGGGTCACTATCAAGTTCATTATAGGCTCATCAAAGTACAACTGGAAAAAGTCTAACTCTGTAGACTCATTCGTTATGGGACATTCTTGCAGGATGCCACTTCCACTCGAATCAAAATCAAAAGGTTGTGGCACGAATATACTTTGTGTCCAGTTCCACTCTCGGTCACATGGTGCAGGGTGGACCTGTGGCATGGGGCATGTGGGAGCAGGTGGGGGGATAGGAGTGGAGGCAGCACATGGCTGAGGGGGTGCTGGGCTGTCCTTTGTCTGTCCACCCACCGCGCCATGAGGTTCAGGCACCGTGCCACCCACCACTTATTCCTCCATCCCTGCATATTCACCTTCATGATCACTATCACTATCAGTGGCCGGGGTTTTGGAGCGTGACCTGCCACAAACGTTGTTGGCTGCATATGGCACACTGCCTGAACGTAGGCGACGACGCCTAAAAGTACGCTTCACAGGTGAATAATGAACATCACTATCACTAGACAAATCATCCAATGGCATAAAATCAATCTCATCGTCACTTACATCACTTTCACTATCACTAAAACACCGGGAAAATGATAATTTCCTCTTGCGTAGTTGCCTGTGGGTAACACTCGCCACTCCAGAGGTGCTTGGCCTAGGGTCTTGTGTGGCCAAACTGGCCACCCCAGAAGTGCCTGGCCTAGGGACTGGTGTGGCCACACTGGCTACCCCAGAGGTGTTTGGCCCAGTTTCTGGTGTGGCCACAGTGGCCACCCCAGAGGTGATGGGCTGAGGGTCATCTGGGTTATCATCGATATTTTCACTAATTCCTTGATTATTAGTGGCCACATCGGTGTCAAATCCACTAATCTCACGTTGTATATCACTTTCCTCGAATAGTAGAATGTTAATACGACGAGGTGTGAGTGAATCACGAGGATGTGCCATGATGTTGACCCAAGATGGAGCTGAGTGTAACTGGTGCTACCATGCAGTACCCAGGCATCCAGGATTTTTTTAACCCCGCACACACTGAGTGTGCAGACCCATTCTCTCATGTCTAGGCGACTCAGGCCTATCGCGCCAATTTTGAAGGAATGAAAAATAAAATGTAAATATACGTTTGGGGCAGTAGCAGTACTAACGTATATATACGTTTGGACCATTTACGGGTTAAAGAAGGGGTCTGGGATAGTGACAGCTGTGAGGGACTTATTCTCAGCTGTCGTATCTGAGCGCCTCTGCAAAGACAGTGATTATGTATGAGTGAGGTGAAAGTGTTGAATGATGATGAAAGAATTTTCTTTTTGGGGATTTTCTTTTTGGGTCACCCTGCCTCGGTTGGAGACGGCCGACTTGTTGAAAAAAAAAAAAAATTATGAACCAACTGCAGTAAGCTCTCTTATAACACTATTCTATATACAGGTTGGCCATCATTAATCCAGCATCATTGGGACCTGTAGTGTGCTGAATTAGTGAGTTTGCCGGATTACAGAGTGGTTAGGTTAGAATACACTTAATTAACCTATCAATAGAGACTTTCTGCTACATCTTCCTCATTTTCATCACTGCTTTCTCCTCCACTGGCTTGCTGCTGTGGATTTACAACCATCTGCACAATTTCTGAGTCAGTATAATGATGAAATTTGAAATTATGCTAGCCGAAATTAGTGCCAGATTACTGATGGAACCAGATAACTGATTGCCGGATTAGTGATGGCCGACCTGTAGTTCAGTTTTTTGCAAATGCAATTATATAAAAAAGTGCAACCAGAATTGAATAGCACCGACTATGAAGGCTTTTTCATGTACTTTTCAGTTTTGGAGTCATTTTTTTCTATTGAATTTGTAAAATATACTATAGAGGAGGTTTATAAGAGAGCTGACTGTAGCATATTGGATGATTTCTATTGTATTCATAATTTGTTATATTTTATGTACTTCAACACTTCGTTGCTCAGATGTTTGCTGATGTGATATATGTATGGTAATTTATAATATATAGTATTAAGGCTCTTAAAGTTTCAAGCTTCATTAAAAAATTTAAAAGAGGCTCGCTCATTATTTTATGCATTAGAGAATATCATTAATCGATGACGTTCTTTATTTTTATTTTAGGCTTATGTTTTTCTTGTTTTAATTTTAAAAGGTTCAACATAAATTTGTCATCCGCCACCGTCCTGAAGAGAAACTACGGTTGCGGATTGGACTTCACACAGGCCCAGTAATTGCTGGGGTTGTTGGTCTCACTATGCCAAGATACTGTCTCTTTGGTGACACTGTTAATACTGCCTCAAGAATGGAGAGGTAAGTCATAATGGTGGGTTAAGTGGCTTCTAGAATTTTATTTTAGAGCAGCACTTTGTGCTGTATTACTAAATTAATTATTAATGAATTAGATTCACTGACAGCATATGGCCTGAATAAAAAGTTAAATGATCTATTATTTAATTTTTTTAAGAAATTATATTTTTCCTTGACTATATTAAAGAGAGGAAATACGAAATTGAGAATGAGAATTTTTATTTCATTGCACGTTTACATTGAGATTTTGTAATTACAATCATGAACTGAAGTGCAAGGAGAGCCACTAAAATGCCATGACATTAAGGGCAGCTTAATCTAATGGCTTATAGACTATGTACTTAATACTAGAGAAATTGATTGAGTTTGTTTTAGTTAAATATTAGATTGTAACCATACAAATTTGTTCAAATTATAATATGATGATATTACATTGTAACAAGTGTTTAGTAGGATGGTAACATAATAGTAAAAATTGAAATTATCTTGTAGGAAAATAACAGAGAGCATTTTTGAAAGTAATTTACAGTATGAGTACTACAGTGGTACCTCGAGTTACGATATTTTTTCGTTCGAGAATGCTGTTCAAGTGCCATTACCAAACGAATTTATCCCCTTAAGGAATAATGTAAAATAGACTAGTCCTTTTACACCCCCAAAAATATACTTACAAAAGCATTTAAAAAAATAAACTTACATAAAAGGGCGATTTTGGGGACCATCGTAACTCGAGGTACCACTGTATTTAGTTTAGGGTGAGTAGATGGTTTGTGAGAAGAGTCTTAAATTGATTTTCATACAAGGTTATTTTAGTATTTACTGGTAATGAATTCCAGATTCTGGGGCCCTTTATGTGCATAGAATTTTTACATAGGTTGATATGGACATGGGGTATATCAAAAAGTGATCTGTCTTGTGTTGTGATCATGGGTCCTATTAAAGTTGGTGAGGAGAATTTTGAGCGGAGGGTTTATATTAGAGTGTAGAGTTCTATGTATGTAGTAGGCACAAGAATAAGTGTGAATGTTCTTTACTGTGAGTAGTTTTAGGTTTTTGAATATTGGTGGAGTATGCTGTCTAGAGTGGAAATTTGTTATCATTCTGACTGCAGCCTTTTGCTGGGTTATGAGTGGTCTAAGGTGATTAAATGTTGTTGATCCCCATGCACAGATTCCATAGGTGAGATAAGGGTAGATGAGTGAATGATATAGTGCAAGGAGAGCTGATTGAGGCACATAGTAGCATATCTTTGATAGTATGCCTACTGTCTTTGAGATTTTTTGGAAATTTGCTGTATGTGTGTTTGGAATTTAAGGCTACTGTCAATGTGGATTCC